>PVIR01015668.1:0-37918 GCA_004026965.1 Petromus typicus
AAAAAAAAAAAAAGAGTTTAGGTGCTAAGTCTGAGACAACTGTTGGAAGCCCAAGCAGAGATGTGGGGTAGAAAACAGAATCTAACTGTACATATCCAGTGCCCCAAGGTGTTAAGTTCATGATAGATAAGAGCAGAGAGAGGTTATTTAAATGCAAGTAACAGAGAGGTTATGTACAGATTTAAAAATAGTTGTCTGAGATTAAGATCTGAGGTGTGCCTTCTGAACAGGCCAGGGCAATTGTTAAAAACAAAACAAAACAAAAAAAAAGATTCTCTGTGTTAAGGAAAGAAATCAAATGACGAGTAATAATATGATCCATCTAAGTAGCATACAAGGCAGATTAACGATGCTCAAATAGCCCGGTCCACCATTCATCTAAGGAGAAATTTTTAGCACCCCGGGAATCAGATAATTATAGATAGCTGCTCCTCTTCCACCCCCCTCTCCTCTCCAAATAGTAACATCAACATTCCTGGACCAACATTGTACCCAAGGCACAGCCTGAGACCTGCACAAGCCAATGCAGGCCAAGCTGGGCAGTACAGATGTGCAGACACTGAGACTTTTGAATTCAATGAGTTGGATTTCATGAAGCTCATGTTTGAAGGAAAAAGTGAGTTCACACATTGCTGATGGCTTATCACTTATAAAGTTTAGGAACATAACTAAAAATGACCATTTGTTTGCTATTTACTTGCATGAAAATGTTCTTAGGACATGTTAAGTCCCCTTAAAAATAATCACTTCACTGAATAATATATATATGCATCTTTTGCAGAAGCTTCAACCAGTGAAATGATCCAGAGCAGTACGTCCATGCTTTTTAAAATGTTTTCACCATAAAGAAATGCTAATATTGAGATAGATATGTTTACCATTACTTAGACATTACATAACACATGTGTGCGTCTCATCCTGGATGATATGAAAGAATACCATCACAAGGCTGGATGTTGTCATTGCATACACAGGGATACTACGCTATCAGATCTTCTCGAGACCATCATTAAATAATGTCCATTGTACTGTCTATAAAATTGAGGTCAGGAAGGATCAAAGGTCACAGGGCTAACAATACAAGCAGAACTCACTCCCTTCTCCTCTTTTTCCAGACTTGAGGGAGCATTCCTTCATACAACAGCTGCCTGCCAAGAGATGCTGTTTTGTTGTTTAATTATAAACCCTCCCAAACATGGCTATCACCCACAGATGCGTGTCTGCGTGCCATTAATAAAGCCACTGGCATCCTAGCTCCGAAGGAGGGCTAGGATGCACGAGGTGGCGTGGTCAGCATGCTCTCGCTGTTTGCCCGCTCCAGGCCAGCCACACTTTTTCTTCCATTGACACAAGTGTCTAGAATACGTGTGTCGCACACTGTTCCAGGCTGTGTGCAGCCCAGATCACTGCTTCCATTCCCGGTGTGGACACAGGTGCCTCTGCTCTTCCTAAAGCCACCCCACCGTTACCATCAGCCTCCATCAGAACTTGCGTTTGCACTGTGGGCTGATATAATGTGCATTTAACTTCCTCTGTAAATTATATCACAAGGACATTTTAAAAAATTAATCACTGATAAACACTAACAGGACCAGATTTATTTGACCATATTTTCTATATCTTCCCTCCCTGAACAATAACCATAATTTAATACAGTTTCTCTTGTCTATTTGAATATTAACAGACAAAACGAAT
The DNA here is from genome assembly GCA_004026965.1 of Petromus typicus. Classification (NCBI taxonomy): domain Eukaryota; kingdom Metazoa; phylum Chordata; class Mammalia; order Rodentia; family Petromuridae; genus Petromus; species Petromus typicus. The sequence goes on from PVIR01015668.1 coordinate 1,696, forward strand.
AAATCTTGAGAAAGTACACTGCTCACTGGTACCCAAAATACTGTAAAAATAGAAAACAAATGCGGGCTGCACTGTATTTCCTTTCCTTCTTCTTCAAACGTCAGCCCACAATGTTGGCACGCATACCTGAGTGTACTGGGTTAGTTTCAGTCCTATAGAAAAATTATCTCCATCACCACAAACTCAAGAACGATGGTAACCAGTCTTTCACATAAAGCACTATGTGTCACGATTTGGCATAAACTCTGATCCTCATGAATAATTCATATTCTCTGTGTTAATAATGCATATCTCTTCCTTTTGGAGCACTCCCTAACACAGGATGAATGCCTATTATCCATTCCCTCGGCTGATATGATGGAGTAAAGGTGAAACTGGAATGCTTCTCGACGTCCCCTTTCGAATTACGCTATTCAGCCGGACCATGAGGTTATCAAAAATAGAAAGTTCCTACTGCGGGATCCACTTGGTCAATCGCTCTTGCTGATAAAAAGCTTGGCCGAGTAGAAATGAAAACCAGGGAAACTTTAGCAAAGCTAACAGGGGGTGAGTCACCCTTTTACCTTTCTCCTTAATTATATATTTATGCATTCAAAAAAGCATAGGAAATAAACCCTAAAACATGGTAACCCGCAGGGAAAAGAGAAAGGAACCAAAAAATCAGCCAAGAGTTTTATAATAACCAGGGAGGTTTCTCCCTATCAGATTCTTCGGTTTACTACTGTGAAATTTCTTTTCAATTTTCAATAAAATTAGCAGGCACATACAAAAAAGTCCACAGACGAAAATAAAAGAGAGAGCCAAGTAACGTAGACACGTTACTCCTCGCGCGGCCACTCAGGCCATCGCGGACGTCATTAGTCTGGAGGGAACTGGAGGGAAACCGCCCCCAGCCCACCGCCCGGCCCCAGGGCCAACGACCACTGGCCGCGAGGCGGGGGCAACCGAGGTAGCTTGAAATTTAAAAATAAAATGAAAATGAAAATCAGTCATTACCCTGCGCGCCCTAAACCCAACAGCGGCGGGCTGGTCCCCGCCCGAGGGGAGACGGCCGGGAGGCCAGCGCCCGTCCGCCCAGCGCCCTCCGACGCGTTCCCTCTCCCTGGCAGCTCCACGGCACCTGCGCGGCGCCAGCGCCTCGCTCCCCACCACGCCGTCCCCCGCGGGGCTCCGGCGACGCCAATCCACCACCGCGGCCAAAGCACTTCCGATGTGGGCACCTACAGGAAGTTGGCCCTGCCCGAGGCCGCCGCCAACCCCCGGGGAGAAGCGGTCCCGAAGAGACGCGTGGCGAGGAGGAAGCGCCTCCAAAGAGCCAGGGCTCATGGCCTTGTCCCCGCGGGGACAGCTCGTCCTCTCCTCGGCCAGGCCGGTCCAAACCCTGGAGAAGTGAAGTTGCCGGGCGGCGGGACCAGGGCACAAGGGCCCCCGGCTGGCTCTGCACCCCTCCGGCTCCTGCCTCCAACTCCCATGGCTACCGAGAAATATTTATTTCCAGGAGATGGGCTCCGGGGCTCCTGCAGCCCAACACGCGGCCACCATGAGAAAGCCAAGTCATCCGGGGATAAAGATAGCTCCATGACACACCGCGCTCCGGCGCTGCGGGAGCCCGGGCAAGGCCGGCGTCCGGCAGGCGAGACCGGCGCGGAGCCGGCGCCGCTCCGGGGAGATGCGGGGACGGACGCGCGGCAGGGAGCGCGGAGGGTCGACACTCACCCCGAGGCGTCTGCTCCGGATCCGCACGTAGCCCTGCTTCACTATGTCGTTAAAATTGGAAGCCATCCCAGCCGCCGGCGACCCCCGACCCAAGCGCACGCACCCGAGCAGCGCGGGGAGGGCGGAGGGGCGCAAAGTTGCAGACGCGAAGCTGCCCGGCCGCGGCTCCGCGCGCTGTCAGATCGCGCGCATCACTTTCCCGGGTCCCCGCAGCCCCGAAAGTGGGCGTCCGGCCGGCAGCCACTTCGGGGAGCGCGGCGCGGCGCGGGGCGGCGGGGCTGGAGCGCGGCGTCAGCTGATCCACAGCAGCCTGCCAGGAGGAGGAGCGGCCGGGAGCCGAGAGGGAGGAGGAGGAGGAGGAGGAGGAGGAGGAGGAGGACGGCGAGGCCGGGAGGGAGGAGGAGGGAGCAGCAAGGAGCAGCGCGGTCCCGGCGCGGCCTGCGGCCACCCGCGAGCACACGCAGTGGGTCTGCGCCCCCCGCGCGTCGCCCGCTCCCCTCCTGCAGCCTTGGTGGCTTGTTTTAAGAAGAAAGGAAATTTCACTTTCTTCCACCGGCTGCTCCCCCACTTCTTCAGTCCCATTCCTTCTCCAGAGAGCGAACTGGGGAACCTGGCGTGCCTGCGCCCCGAGAAGGTGGGGTGGCCTTGGGAGGCCCTGAGCAGAAAGCTGGGACTTGGCTTAAGAACTCCCCTGGGCTTTCCTGGGCTTCCAGAATCCAGCCTCTGTGGTAATCTTTTGTCACCTTTTTCGTGAGCCTGTCTTTCGGGACTGGAGTTTACCAAGGGCTAACATGCAGCCCCATTACTGTGTGTCTCCGAAGCCGGGCTCTGAATAGCACTCGATAAATCTCTGTGGTTATCACCACGGCCACCTGGGTCCCGGACAAGGTCCCTGGCCCTTTGCGAGGATTAACTCATTTAAACTCCCTGTAACCTGTGGGTGGGGCCTCTCTGGTGTAAATCCAGGCCTGTATTCCATTCATCCTCCAGCATAGCTTGCTCTCAAAACCATGATAAGATTGTTTAAAGGCGGCAAAAAAGTAAGATGGAGGAAAATGAGATTTTAGGTTCGCGCATTCCTGACTCGTGTCATAAACTTGAGGTGACACCACGAGCAACTGCTAAGCCCTGAGCTGGGCATTGTGCTATCTCTTTAAGGGACGAATGAAACAAGTTCTATATCCAAGTTTTACTGAAAATGAAGCTCAGAAGACTTTAGTCCCAGCAACTTGTTCTCAGTCCCATGACTGGCCCTACAAGCCTACTCCTTGTCCCTAAGAGACAAGGAGTTCTCTGTGGGGGTCCCACGAAGATCTTGCTGATCACTTATGGCATAACTAAAGGCAGAGAAGGTCAGAAAATAGGTCATCGCTGCTCAGTGAAGGTGACCCAACCAAGCCTGAGTAACCTCCAGAAAAGAGGATTCATCTTTCTAGTGGATTATGTAGTCTGATGGCCTCTTGGCTCCAGGATTACTCCAACCTGCCCCTTTTTTCAGTAGAACACTGGCTTTTAGTGGACTTGGCTTGACACCTGACAGTCGGTCAAAGAACAAAATCAGCCGAGAATGTGTCATAGGGGATCTAAGACTAAACCAGGGCAATCGAAAAGCAAATATTCTGGCAGAGAGAACTGTTTTTGCTAAGTAGTAAACCATCTGCTCCATCTTCCTGTTGCCATTCTATGAAAAATGATGTTTTAATTTTAAGTCTCACCAAAAGAAAAGTAAATGGTAAAATCGTGTGGAAAACACTTTCTGAAGAATTAAAACCAAAAACAAAATTACTGTCCATAGCTGCCGTGAAACAGAAGTATTCATGGAAGACATTTGTCCAACACATCATTTGCACAACACATCTACAGTATAATAGAAAGGAAGAATAGAGAAATTAAGGTACCTAAGGAGCTAGAAGACGCTCATATAACAGAAACAGTATCAGAAAAACTGGTTGAGAAATCCATCCCTCCAAAGTGAATACTGGAGTATAAGAAACACCCATAAATAATTAAATCTGAGTGGAGACATTATAATCATACTAGAAAGAAACTAGATGGAAGGAAGCAAATGATTTCTTTTTAATTGTGAGACTGAATCCAGCATATTACTTTACTTGTTTGGGAAAAGCAAACTGATACAGATGCAAAATATACAGATTATGAGATGCCAGTTGCAGAAGAGCCACTTAAATATCTCCAAATTATGCAACGCACAGTTGTGATTTTCATTACTTTCAACAAATACCTGAGATGTCTTATTTAGAGGAGAAAATGTTGGTTTTAGCTGAGGGCTTTGGAGGTGTCAGTTCATGGTAAGCTGGTATCAATGAAGAAACATCATGGTGAAAGGAAAGCTTATTCAACTCATAGAGGAAAAGAAGCAGAGAGCAAGGGAAGAGTAAGAGAGGCAGAGGCCAGGACCAGATATAAACTCCCAGGTCACATACCCATCACCCACTGGGCACACCCAGAAATGTGCTTTACTAATCCCAGATGTCTCTCAAGCCAATCATATTGATGGTCAAAATTAACCATCATGGTTACAGAAAGGGAAAGGAACAATTCATTGAGAGACAATATAGTCGAACTTACTCAGCCACACAATGCACAGATGCACAACTACACACTGGCAAACAGACACACTTGCACACACAACTTAGTTTCATTGGAGGTGAATCCGATCTAAAAATTCATTACTTTCATCTTTTTTAATCTAGCTTTATTCACTTAATACTACTTATTTTCAGTATATATTTGTGTTTGCTTGCTCCACACCCCGATTCCCTTCTGCTAAAGACCGCCCTCTTCACTTGGATCATCTCTATGCCCTGCTCCCAGCATGAGTGCGTGGTCCTTAGGACAAGTGGTGGTTGATTTAGTTGAGGGCATCTGGCCTCGGCTGGCTAACGGAGTTCACTGCCTTTCTTTCACTGAGTACTAGGACAAAGACTCCCATATTCTATCAGCAGAAATGAATTCCGTACACGATGGAAACAGAAGCTTCTGAAACCTTCTGGAAACTCTGAGGGAGGATTCATCTGAGGTGGACTGGCATTACCCACAGGAGTAGCAGGACTAGGACCTAGGGGCAAGCTCCCCGTGCGCACTCTGTGTTATTAAGTAGTTGTGACACTAGCTGTCTCAGTCACTCCTATGCTGGGACAGAATCCCCAACATCCACAGAATAAAAGAAGAGAGGTCAGTTTTGCCTCACAGTTTCAGACCATTGTCAGCTGACACCAAGGCAGAGACAGGAGGGCAGAGGAGCAAAGCGAGGAAAATGCTCAGCTCAGGGAGCCAGGGAGCAGACTGAGGGAAAGAGACCAGGACAGAATATGCACTTTCAAGTCACCCTGCCAGCGACCCCTTCTGACCAGCTCATGCTTGCTAAAGACGTCAGCTACAGAGTCCCCACAATCTGGTCCTCTTCCAAAGCTCCACCTCTGAGCACATCTAGATCTGAGAGACCATCTACGTCTAAACCACAACACTGGCATAACAATGAGACCCCTAAATACAATGACTCAGAGTCACATAAAGGTTTATTTATTCCTCATGTAATAATCCAGTGTGGGTTGTCCTGGGTAAACAGGAAGTTTGGTCCCATAAGGCCATTTGAGGTCCAGGTTCTGAGGTTGGCTCTGGCTCCTCGGGACATGGTTTTCATCCTGCAATCTAGTAACTTCCTTATGCCAGGGAGGAGAGAGAAAGAATGCTTGGAGGGAAAAGAGCCGCCAGTGAAAAGATGACCATCATGTTGCAAACATCTCTCTCTGGCATCCTATGAACCAATATTTGGCCCTATCCCAATGGAAAACAGAGAGTGCCTGGCCCTATCTCTGTTTTGACTTAATTCTGTGACTGCTAGAACATTGTGAATTGATAAGGAACAGGTCAGTTGGCACTTTCTACCAATGCCACCCCTAAGCTTCTTGACGGCACAAGAGATGTCTCTTTTTTCTTTAAATCATCACAGACCCAGTTATCTGTCACTGGCTACCAGAGGAGTCTGATTTAGGGCAGCACTGCATTGTGACTTCAAGCTCCAAAAATCCCAGCTCAACTTGATTAAGTAACCCCTGATTACCAGAGGAAGGTCCAAAATTGTCAGCAGCATTTTCTGAGAACTAAGCCAAGAAAGGAGAAAGAGTTGCTAGAGACAGAGGCAAGAGAGGCACTAGGGTTTAACATTTAAGGAGGCTCTCACTGTCAGGCCTGTGCCTCCATTTACCAGACCCTGAGAGTCCATGATTCCTTAAAACATACACTGTAGATTTTCAAATTGCCTCTAGGGACTGCTGGTCCTCATCCTGCCACTGTCCAAAGCTCAAAAGTATTAAAAAGACGTGCATGGATATTCAAAAGACAGCACACACAGTAGTACCTTTCAATGTTGACCATCTTATTAATGTGACACAAAACTATCTCAAATTGTCAAACAGAACCTTCTAATCATAGCATTACAGAGCCAGAAATTAATGCAAAGGTCAGTTGGTCCGCTATATTTAGTGCAGAAATCTACTGTAGCCCAAACATGTAAGCTACTGCCCTCTGTGTCCCACGCCGCCAATTCTTCTTCTGATTATTATTAAACTACTCAAGCTAAAAACTTATGTGCAGAAGCCCCAGGGCTTCAGCCCTCTCTCCCCAGAGCAGGTGACAGGCTCCCAAACTTTGCAAACTGAGTTTGTATTTTCAGTAAGTGCCACAGCGCACTGAGGCTGTGGCTGGCATGGCACTTCTCCAGTGCCCTTACCCAAAATAACTTGATCCCTGGCCCCGCTGCCTGTGGCTCTCAGTGGGAGAGTCACAGAAATCCATGAAGCCTTCCACTGGCAAGGTGAGATGGTGCAAATGAAAAGAGTTGGCTGGCACTGAGGAGAGGGACGAATGCTGAGCGCCAGGCTTCCTCTTCGCCAGGCCTCCTTAGCAGAAACAGAAAGATGAGTTGGAAGGTGACACCGAAGCAGGTGGGGAGAACTTGGAATGAGTCTGCTTCTGTTATTTACCACCTCATCCCTTCCTCCCTTCCTTCCTTCCTTCCTTCCTTCCTTCCTTCCTTCCGCCACACAATACATACTTACTGAGTGTAGGCGGCGGACAGGGTTGATTCACTGTCAGCCTTCACTCACAAGTGCAGACAAAGAAGGTTCCACTTCTCATAAGGCTTATATTCGTGCAGGAGAGACAAAAAAACCAAACAAATAAATACACACTTGAAACAGTTTCAGTACCAGAGATTAGTGGGGTGCTACGGAGGATGTCATAAGAGCCCCACTTAGATAAGAGAGACAGGGGAGTCTTCTCCGAGGAAGTAACCTTTCAGCCAAAATAGGAAAGATGAGAAGAAGCTGTCGGAAGCGTCAGGGGCAGCACATGCTAGTTAGAGAGATGTGAGAAGGCAACGAAGAGCTGGCAAGCTCAGGAGCTGCAGGTGGGAAAGGAGGGCGTGAGCTGCCCTCAGTCCCAGAGGTAGAAAGGAACAGTACAGCTCCCACCCCCGGGGGCCACAGCAAGTGGACTGCATTTTATTCAGGAAGAAATCATGAGTGCGTATCTGATTTACATCTTTAAAACAGAATAAAAAGAATGAGTGGAAAGGGATTGGACTAAAAATGATGAGATCATACAAACACCTACTTCTAAAAGTCCCTACTCAAAAGGGCCTTAGAAAAAGAGACGACTATAGACGAAGATGTGAGTTTATATCAAATGATATAGCTGCTTGTTGATGGTGGTTATTCAAAGTTAAAAGCTCTGTCACTTGCCCTTGGCCATCAATAATCTCTATTGGGAAAGTCTACCCCAAGGCTAAATATTTAGTTCTAAGAAGGTGTATCTATGGCAGTGCTGCCTGTGATAAACTTGCAGGAAGTCCTGTCTGCTCCTATCTTTTCCTGGAGCCTGGGCAGCAGGTCTACAAACACTGACTCTGTCTCTCTCAGCTCCTATGAGTTCATTACAGGACTTCTGCTGAGGTCTCGCCTGCAGTTCTGTTTTGGGCCTGGCTACCTTTACCCCCAGTAGCTCTCAGAATGCCAGTGCTAGGGAATATGTTGGGTTCTTTCTGCTCTTTCAGGGAGCCCTCTGCCAAGAAATGTCCCTCTTTAATATCTTTAGCCCCTACATTTTATTTAGGCTACAGAAGCATGATCAACCCACAAACACAATGGTTGTAAAGCTTTCGGCAGGGGGCAATCTTGCCCAGATGGCTCAGCAACTACAGTATTTTCTAAATATTCTCCACCCCTAGGCCTCTAAGGCTTCTGATGAAATGAAGACCAGAAACATCACATGCACCATCTTGTAACAAATCTGTATCACAGCCATTCAGATGGATGGAAAAGTTATCACCTGTTTTCTCCCTCGCCAGGTGTGAGATGAGCTACCATTCGAACCAGGGGTGTTAGAGAGAAAGAGAGGCTGGCATGAGATCAAACGCTCCGGCCTGGCTGAGTTGGCCATCACTGGAAGGGACAGACATCGGAAAGCAGACAAGTAAGTGGCAGTTGTGCACAAAGAGCAGTTACTTAGGGCTGTGCAAGTGTAGAACAAGAAAATAGGCGTGGACCCCAGGGAGAGGTTGGGGGACAGCAGGAGTGAGGTGCCTTCTGTGAGGACAACGTCTGGCGAAGGCAGAAGGAAGGGCAGAGAATTGGACATGAGAGAGAAGGGAGGAAGAGGGATGTGGCCGGTGAGGCCAGAGAGGATCAAAGTTTCTTGCATATTAATCAGCATGTGGTTGACAACCTGATCATCTCTACAGTATGGTTCCTTTTTCTCTTCTCTTTTCTGAACTGAAAACTGAACTAAGGGTCTCATACATACTAGACATGTGTCCTCCCCCTGAGCCACATCCCCACCCCTTTTCATATGATTTTCAGACTGGGTCTTGTTGAGCTGCACAAGTTTGCAATGCTCCTGCCTCAGCCTCCTAGGAAGCTGGGATGACAAAAGTGTTCCACAACTCTTGCATTCTTTTTCTCAGTGAGCACTTGGTTTTCTGAGTTTGTTTGTTTTTTTTTTTCTGTTGAGAACACACCTCTTCTCTGAGGTCCCACCAATGAGGACTCTGAAAAACCTACAGTGATGCCCAAGAAAGGCCAGGGGGTCCCAACCAGATGAAGCACACAGTGATGGCAGCAAGACTGGAGGTAGGTCCTCCGAGGGCTGGTCCCTTCAAACACCAAGTGACTTCAAGGGAGATGTGAATTTTATCCTGCCTTACAGCCTGATCTGGAAAACAGATAAATAGGAACTGCCTTTTCTTGCGCAGTCAGCTTCTGTCACTGGATAAAATGTGCCAAGGGAGCAAAGGGTGAAGTTGAAAGTGCTTTGCTGGAGTTAATTAATCCTCGAGGCACCTGTGAGCCCTGGAATATTATCCCCATTTCCTTTCCCAGAAGTAAAACAGGAGCTAGGAGACTAGTGTAAAGACTCAGAAGGGGTCGATTTCTGTGTGGGGTTAGGTAAGGTAGCTGTGGCTTCCAAAGAATAACCGTTCTAGCTTCACTTCCTCGACACCCTGGGGGCATCTGAAATGCTTTTGTTTTCAAAACGTAGTTTCTGTGTTCATAGATTATAGGAGGCAAAAATAATAGCCATGTTCCCAAGATAATGTGATAGACCTATTTATTCTCTTTTAGAGTGACTGTAATTTGTGTTCTGTCAGTTCCTCCTAGTCACGTGGCTGGGCTTCACAAGGAGATGGGGAATGTAGGCTTTCTTCACTGAAGAGGTGGAAGCTTTTGCAGAGAAAGAAGGGCTACTGTGTGGAGAAAGGAGCAGAGAAGCTGAAAGGGCATAGTGACTGGTGAGGGAGCCACCAGGTAACCTCTACTAGAATCTCCTACTCTTAACATGTCTAAAGCCAAGGTTGGTTCTCTCCACGTATCTCCTTCTGCTGTATTTCATTTAACGTCAGTATGTGTAAAACTGAAAATACTAGAAAGCTCAGTTACCAGGATCTCAGATCAAAGGCAATGATTGCTGAGTTTTTGGAAGTCTAAGGTGTCCTTGATTTTAATATTCAAAACATTCATGAAAAAGTCCTACCAGCATAACTTTGCATATCAATAACCAACTACACTTTGCAAAAATAGTTTCGTGAGGTGTCACTGACATATTGCAATCTACGTAGATGTGAATTGTCAAGTTTTAACCTAAGTGTACCATGAAGTCACTACTATAATCAAGATAATCCACGTACCTATCACTCTCCAGGGTTCTCAGCCTCCTTCCGTCCATCCATTCATCCCCAAGCAGACATTCTGCTGTCATTCTAAATTACTTATGCATTTCCTAGATTCTCATTCAAACTAAATCCAGCACACACATTTTATTTTGCCTGGCCCCTTTCATTCGGCATAGTTAGTTCTAGACGTATCAATATTATTAAACATATCAACAGTATATTTTTTCCCATTTGGAGTAGTTTTCCATTGTATGGCTATACCACAACTTGTTCATCTTTTTATAACCACCTGATGGATCTCTTAGTTGTTTTCAATTTAGGACATGACAAATGGAACCGCTGTGAGCCTTCGTACCCTAGTGTTTGGTCAGATGTGTGTTTTTTTTTTCCCCAGGGATAAATATCTGAATATGCAAGAACTAGAACACATGGTAATTTATTTGTATTTCACAAGGAATTTGCTTATCCCTCTAAACTGCTCAGTTTATCATTCAATAAAAAATAGTTCCTAATGTTTTCTTATCTTTTAATATCAATAGAATCTATAGTAATGCCAGGTCTGTCATTCCTAATGTTGATAATTTGATTCTTCTTTCCTTTTTCCTTAGGAAGTAGCAAAAAGTTTGTCAATTTTATTTATCTTTTCAAAGAACTAGCTTTTGACTTCACTGATTTAACCAATTGTTTTTCCTGTTTTCTTCCTTCTTTTTCTCTCCCTTCCTCCTCTGTGTGCGTGTGTCTCCTCTCTTTTGGAGCTTCTTAACACAGACATTTCTTCTCTGATATTGGTATGTGATAAAATTTCCATCTCATTATTGCAGTGGTTGTATGCAACAAATTTTAATATGTTGTACTTGCACATATTCACAGCATTTCGATTTTTTTCTTTGAGCTGATGTGTGCTGCTTAGCTTCAGGATTTTCTGCTATCTTTCTGTTATTAATTTCTCATTAATACCATTGCTGTTAAGGAAGACATCTTATAAATGTTAGTCCCTTTCCTGATGTTAAGGCTTGTTTAAGATCCCACAGTCTGGTCTGTGTTAGACAATGTTCTCCACGGCTGTGAGGGGAATGTGCATTCTGCTGTTAGTAGGGGCAGATTTCTGGAACTATCCAGTCAGGTTTATGACTTCCTGGCTACTACTCTGTTACTAAGAGAAGGTATTGAAGTTAGTGACAACAATTGTCTGTTTCTTCTTGGTTATCATTGTTTCACATATTTAGACATGCTATTACTGGGTGAGGGTATTATTTAGGAGTGTATGTTTCCCTGAAGAATTTACCTCTTTCCTTCTATCCTGCTAATATTTGTTCTCAGACCTACCTTGTTGAAATTAATAGTCATCTTGGTTTTGTTTGGACTAGAAGTAGCTTACTATACCTTTGCCTGTCATAATTTTATTCTATTAATATCTTTTTTATTTAAGATGTCTTTGTCACCTACACTTGGGTTACCTTATTTGGCAATTTTTTCTTTTTATTTGAGATGCTTAAATCATTATTTTGCTACATGATTCTTGGTGTGTCTCACTTAATCATCCAGCTATTCATTTTCCTGTTGCTCTACTCTTTTCCCCCATCTTTTCTCTTTTTATGCATTTTTTATCACTTGAGCATTTCTACAATTTCTTTTTATTTCCTTTAATGAGTTATCAGAACTAGGTATTTGTCTTGCTGTTTTGGTGCTTGTCTTTCTCCTTTTAGCTGGGATTAACTATGTCCCTAGGAGTCCTCTAACACATATGCCTTACATACTTCATAACTTTATCGAGAGACGACAAGACAAGGAAATGACACCTTCACTATATTTGGCTTCTAAAATAAAAAAAATAAATAAAAGACACTGAGGATGGCTTTTAGTGAGCCAGTCAGTGGTGCCAGTGTCTTCTAACCTGGTACTTGCTACCATCATCATCTATCCATTTATAAGCCCAGAAAATTAGGAGACATTTCATGGACTTACCATTCCTTCAGCCACCACGATTACATCTGCCAGCAACCACAGTTTACTTTTATTGCTCAAGTATTCCTTAGACACTCCCAGTTCCCTCTTTGCCCCTAGGCCATTTTTCCTGAGGTTTTGTTTTGTTTTGTTTTGTTCTGTTTTTTGACAAAGTAAAGTACAAAGAAGTTGCATCTGTAATGGACAAGCTTTGGCACACATATGTGGATGTAGGTAACACTAGTCAATATCAAGAGCACTTCCATGAGCAAGAGAGCCCTCTCCTACTCCTTTTCCACCACCTCCCCTGTCCCCAGGAGCAGCCACCATTTTAGCTTCTACCACTATGGAGTGAGGGTTTATTCTGACAGTTTCTAGAACTGAAATCAGTGTAAATGAAATTCAATATAAATAAAATCAAATGAAAGTTATTCTTTGGGACCTGGAGTTATAGTTCAGTGATGGAGCATTTGTCTAATATTCAATCCTCACTATAAAAAAGAGTTATCTTTTATTTTGGGATTTTTTTCAGCATTTTTTGAGCAATACTCATGTTATTATGTCCTTCACAATTTAGTTCCTTTTTACTATTATAGACTGCTCCTGTGTCAGTCAGTTGCCCAATACTATAAAAATTTACCTCTCAAAGAGAAAAGCTTTGTTTTGGCTCATAGTTCAGAAGGATCCAGTCCATGGTCTATTAGTACCATTGCACTGGGCCTGTGATGAAATAGGGCACCACAGTGGAAGTGTGTGGCAGAGAAAAATAGTTGTTCTTTGGCCAGGAAGCAAAGATATAGCTAAGAAGAAAATAAGATCCCATAATCTTCACAGGCTTAAAGGATGAATGATCCAATGCCTTAAACACCTCCAAATCGGCTCTACCTCTTACAATTTCCATCACTTTCAAAGACCTCCAAGCTGGCAACCAAGACATTAGCACACGTGCCACTAAAAGGCATCCCACTGCACTAGTTCCACTGTGTGCACACAACACAGTGTGTATTCCTTCTCCTGTTAGTGGAACTGCATTGTTTTCAGGATTTAGCTATTAAAAACAATAATGTTATAAGGATTTTGGACAGGCTTTTGTATGGACATTTTTTGTTTCTTTCTTTCTTTTGGGTAAACACCTAGGAAAAGAATTGCTGAGTTATAAGGTATTCTAACTTATATGACACTGTCCACTTTTCAAAGTAGTTGGCAGTTGTAAGAGTTGCAATTACTCCACGGCTTTACTAAAATTTGGTACTATCAATCATTTTTCATTTTAGTCATCCTCACAGCAGTAAAATATATTCTATATGGGTTGTAATTTTTGTTTCCTTAATGCTTCATTAAATAGCTAAGCTACAGTTTCCTTACAAAGACATAGACTATATTTTGGCATAGAATATCCTTCACAAACATTGTTTTTACTTTGTGTTTATTATATGACAGTATTAGAAGTTATTTATCTTGGAAAATGGAGACAATGTCAAACAGTATACCATAGCGATAGCAAAGAGCCACATAAGAAGACCAAAGCCTGGTACACACTAAGCGAATGTTCTATCCCTGAGCTACACGCCACCCCTCTGAACATTCTCAATATAAATATAATGTTCAAATCAAATTACAAATTCATCTGATTAAACCCCAGTCCATTTCCCTCTTTCCACAGTAGAAGCATATGGTGACTTCATGCATATATTTCCAATGTGACATAGAAATAAAAGTATATGGTCTCTTATTTATGCATTTTAAGACATATATTTCTAGATCCACTTTACTACAACCTTTCCTCTCCCTCTCCACTTTGTGTGGAGAGCAGAACAGGTTGATACGCATAGATATAATTTATTAAACTTTTGAATCATAGACCATCATATAACAAGAATATACATTATTTCTTCTTTTTCCACTGATGGATATTTAAACTATTTCTATTGTATTATATTACAAGCAATAGACTATAAATTGTTATGCCTGAAATATGAAGTGAGATCATCATTGCAATAACACTTTCTAAAAAATATCTTAAACTACTGACAAGCCTTGACACTCAATATCAGACTTTTTAGAATATAGGTGCTCCTGGGCTTTTTGTAAATGAAACAAATACTCAGTAGACTTTCCAAGGCAGTAGAGCAATAAAAAAGTCTGTTATCCAGAACCTCTGGAGGGAGACTCTAAACTAAACTAATATAGTTTAAACATTTCTTTGATTTCCCTTGCAATTTTCAGACTTAATTCTGACATCTATCTATTTAAATAACTGAAAACATATAACTATGGGTGATAAAAGCAAGAATATTCAGTACATTACTTTAGTATTTTAGAATGAAAGATAATATTTGATTTTTCCATTTCAAGTAGCTTCAGTAATATTATTTTCCCTTTGCACGTAGAATAAAATCTCCCTCCTTCCATGGCCTATGGAGTCAGATATATCTGGGTTCTCATCCACGTTCCTCTTCCCTGACACCATGATATTTTTCCTTGCTTCATTATTACATCTTTCACTATTACCGTCTTAGTAATAAGATGAAAGCCTTTTTTCCACTCCCGAAATACTCTGCCCTCATGCTCACCTACGCCTCATAACACGGGCCTGTTTTCTACCTCCACACACACTTGCCTCAAGTTTTCACACCACTGCCACCTCCTTATTTAGGTTGGACTGGTGTCCTCTCACGGAAGAGGCTCTCCTTGACCTCTAGATCTGAATTAGCACCTTCCTTCTATCAATTCAACCCCCAAAACTGTAAAAGTAAAATGACTTTAGTTGGAGCTTTAGGAATTATGATGTTGGACTTATATTCACATAATTGTGAGGGAGCTTAGATGAGGAAAAAGCTTTGAGATCATTACAAGATAACTAAAGATGTTTAAAAAGAAATCTTACTGAAGCTGGAAAAGAATGTCAGGGCTGTGGGGACCACAAGACCCGACAGAAGAAAAGAATACACAAGCGTATTTAGAAAACTTGCCCATAACCAAGAGCACAGGCCCTCTCTACACACCTCGAGTGCTGCAGTGTCATGGTCTGGCTCTCTGGACATCTGCACTTAAAGCACCTGCGGGACCCAAACTCACGGTCCTCAGCTTCTTTCACAGCCTCCCCACACCATTTCAATATGGCTTTCATCTTGATGGTCCTTTCATTTCCAAATCTCTAACCAAGACATAAAATTCTACGTTATCTTTTTCAAAAAATTTACCACAAATGGAAAGGATCCCACCAGTGAAGTGGGCTGTTCTTCACCCACCACCATCACACTGAGAAGGAGCGGAGACCTGTCCGACCCTTCTTCCACCTGAGGGCCTCTTTGCCTCAGACAGCACTGTGGGATAATTGCGTGAAGAGACGGACCAGAGCCATATACACAGGGCCCATGGGTTCTGATTTGATATTGCGCATATCCCTACATGTCTCCTGGACCTAGGAGACCAGAATATGCCACCCAAAATACACTGCCTTGGCGTATTTCGAGTTGGTTATTTGGAAAAACTAGACACCTGAAGCTCTGGAAAGCTGTGCTTGGTAAAAACAATGTAAATCTCTAAAGGAAATGAACCTCAGGAAGGTGTCACTCTCAGGAATAGGCTGCTGCGGGCCAAGGTCTGTTACCAGACAGTGATCGAATTCTATCACCTGGTCTGTCATCACTGGAGGTCAATTTCCCACCCTCTCGTGATTTCTCACGTTCTCGCCACCAGCCTTCAAGGGCCCCAACCCCTATTTCTTTCTGTACCTCAGGGTGATATATAAACTTCAACCCTCTACCTTTTGAGTTTCATGTTTTGTGGGCGACCCTGATTCATTCTTATTCTGTTAATTTCCCACTGTCAATTCACTGTGTACACTGAACTACTGACTCGTTAAAGCCAAGTTTTCTTTCCCTTGTGATACACAGGGAGCCCACAAAGAATCTAAACAGAGAGCCCTTGCTGAGTCACCCAGTGTGTAGTCGGCACACCACAGTCTTTTGTTCGATCACATCTCGACAACTGTCCCCTGATGGTCAAGTTTATCATGAAGACATGCCACTCTCCCAACTTCTCATGTCCCCATTCTAGAAGATTCTCCTGTGGCATAAAACTTGTCTTAAATAAATCTGTTGTGCTTTTCTCTTGTCTATCTGTCTTGCTATGAAGGTGTTATCTATCGTGCTGTGAGTGAGGAAGGGTATTACTACTTCTGTTCCTCTGCATTTGAGATCTACGAATGTTATTTACCTCACCGTGAATATTGTACCAGTATTTGCCAGGAATCTTGAGCTCTGCTACCTGCTCTCTTTTCCTTGTGCCACACAACTCTTGTTTAAGCTAAAAATAACATCTTTATCAATTTGTTGTCTCACATGTGAGCTAGAAGGACGTCTCTTGGCATCTGTGGAGTCTTTCTGCTCACACTTCCAATTTCTTTATAAACTTCCATGGAGACACAAAAGTATGACATTTTTCTTCATCCACAATAAAAGTCATCACTCACGTTTCCACAACAAAAGACACATTAAAAAAAGAAGATCATAACAACTCTATTTAAACAAATATTTACTTACTCTGGAAGACTTCACAAATGAAGCCCAATTCTCCACTTAGGTTGGATGAGGCCATTCTGAGACATAATGTGACAAAGGGACTAACTGAATGGTAATGGACTGTGGGGACCCACCAAAGCTTGTCCGATCGAATTCTTCTCTGTCTCTTGGTCCAGGGAATGAGGCAGAACCCCTTTGGAATGAAGGCTTTCAATGGAGAAAGAAGAGGGTAGCCACTCTAGATTTTAAGGCCAGCTTTGAGAGCAAGGGTTTCTAAGTTCTACAGCTTGCTTTGAGGAACAGTGTTGCTCAGGAGAAGTGCAGAGAAACCTTGCATCTGAGGTCCTTCCAATGCCCTTCGGTGTGTCCAAGCATAGCACTTTGAGATATTGTCTCTACCCCACCCCAGCTCCTCAGTGGCAGACATTTCTCAGCGCCCTGGAACCAAACTACTGACTCATCCTTAATTTCTCTCCTCACACCCACTTTCTTCAATATATTTTGTTCTATATCTTTTATTGTCCTTTAATTGTGTAGAAATATATATATATATATACATATGTACATATGAAATATACATATATATATATATATATATATATATATATATATATATACTTTTTTTTTTTTTTGAGACAGCGTCTTGCTTTGTAGTTCAGGCTGGCCCTGAGCTCAGCCTAAAACTCACATCACAGCAGTCCTCCTGCCTCTGCCTCCCGACTGCTAAGATTACAGGCGTGAGCCACCACGCCTGGCATTGTGGTATGTGGTACTGATTGCTTCTGGGTGTGAGTCCCCATGCCCAGCATTGTATCTGATTACAGGGGGATCGAACCTGGGCCCTTGCGCTTGAAAGACAGGAGCCGGAACCATGAGCCAAATCCCTGGCCAGACGTGCCTATATTTTTAACTGATTGGTTCTCATCAAAATAAAAAGAATTTCCTTTAAATTAATAAATTTTGCTAAGTTCTAATTTTTTTAATAAATTGAGCTTTTTGGTACATTTTAGGAATACACTATGATCAGACTTAATATTTTGATGATCTCCTGCTTACCCTTTATTTTAAATTTTAGGTATCATTTTAAACTATGTTTGCCTTCAGTTAGTCCAATATATACATTTTCCCTACATAATTTAATTTGCTTTCACTTTCAACATTTATTATCTATTTAGTGCTAATTTTGCTTTCTAATTTTATGCTTATTTCATGTTTCATCTTTACCTTTTTCCTTATATTTTAGGGCAAGAAATTCTTGCTTAGAAAGATGAAGTAGCAAGTAACTTTTGTTTGTTTCAGAAACTCTTGAAAATCTGTTTACCTAACAATAGATAATTCATCTTACTCTCTTCAGTAGGAAAAACAATAGCCTTTCTCTGTATTGAACAATGGGTTTCTCAAGTGGATTCATGAAATTATGGTTTATTCTTTGAAGATTCACCTCAAAATCTTCATCTTTCCACATCCATCAATGCTCAACTATTATATCACAAATGTCTCCAAATCCCAGCAAGGCATCTACATTGATAGCTCCACCTTATGTCAAACTACAAATCTTGTAATTTCTCACTCTAGCAACATCAGTTTCACTCTACCTCACTTTTAGCTTTCCCCCTTCAGAGCTGTGGCTAAAACTCTGCCTCCTTTATTGCAGAAAAGAATAAACCTGGCTCTGCTTGAGCTCCAGCTTATTCTGAGGATCTCTTTGAGGAGTCAGCAAGTGGCAGTATTATGGCAGTGCTCTGAATGCCAGAGCTAAAGTAAATATCATTAAAAACTTAAGACATATGCAAGTGAACAAATTCTAAGAGCTTCCTTTATCTGGTTTAAAACAGCAATTTCTAGGAAACAAGGCTATTGTCATGCCATCAGGAAAAAATCAGTAAAACGTACCCCAAATCCCTTCTCCAGGGGAGTTTGATGGTCCTGAAAGATGGAAGTCCACTCATACCGGGATAAACAATCATTTCCACAAACTTGCTTGTCTTTTGTTTGTTCTCTCAAAAACTTGTTTGTCATTCCACAAAGTTATTTGTTTTCCTATAGCAGGCTTTTTCTCCCTTCTCTTTACCCGTAAGACATTCTATGAGTCTGAAGTTCCAACCACCCCTTTGCATTATTTATTACTGAGTTGCCTATGTGAATGATGATCACTGCATACACTGGTACATTGATATTTTTTTTCCTCCTGTTAACCTGTCTTTTGTAAATAATTTACATGACCTGGTGACTGAAAATAAAAGTGCAGAGGAAAATGTGCCTTTTCTCTCCCATATTATTCTATTTTTAATCCTCAAGTTATTAATTGTATAACTCAATGAATATATTACATTTATTTTTAAGCTTATACCAAAAATTCATAAGTCTAAGTTTATAGAAGAAATAATAGGCAAATTTTATTTCTCTTTGATGCAACCCTTTTCTGGGATTTGACTATATAATGTGACATGGAATCATAATGATAAAGACATCACATTGCTTCTGTCTGACATTTGTATTAAATTTTGTAAGGGTGTAAATATCTCCAGTACAAAACCTGACACTTTCTTTTATTTCAAATCCATCTTACCTCTTTTAACATCTGTTGATATAATCTAACATAGAAATTATTAATTCTGACAGACATTTTTTCCTGTACTTTCTGATTCAAAAATTATTTTATAATTTGTGTTCACTGTTTATACCACCTATAACTAAACCCTATTATTAATCTTGTGTCTCTTGATCATTGTTTTTTCATCCTATCACTTTCCTTTGCTAAGATCCTGTACTTTGATGCATTCTTATGAGTAGCAGGAGATTGTCTTTGATTTTATCTTCAGGAAATGTACCTACACTTTCCTGCCAGTAAAATTATTTCATAAGTTTAAATGCAAATCAGAAAAGGCAAGAGGAACATACATAATTCAACTGGATATCATTATACACATCTGTTTGTATCAATCGGAGAATAGTTTAAAATGATCTCATCAAAAAGAAGTTTTTGTTCTTAGGCGGAAACTATATGTGTCTTTAAAATTCCATCAGAGTCATAAATGCAAGTTGGTGCTGGAGCCAAGAACACAATGCCCCTGAGTGGTGTTCTGACGTGCTGAAACAGAGAAGTAGCCTGGAGGTCTTTCAGACCTTCTCCCTCCGGGACCTACTGGTCACCCTCTGCTAAGGCACAGAAAGGGGTCTCCCTGAAGAGCCCTTTTCTCCCTAGATATGGGGTGTCTTCAGTCTTCCTTCTGAAAAGTCAACAGTGAAGGAAGGTTAAACTTACATGACAAAGAAAGACACCGACAATCAGACAGCTTCCAGAGATACCTATCTTTATGGTCCATCTTTCTCCCTGAAAATCGTGTACTCCCCTGAAACAGCTTACAGCCCCTGCCTCTCCCTCCTCGGAGAAGAGTGTTTGAGCCTCGACCATCTGGCCTTCTCCTGAGCTTCACGTTCCTATGACTCCCGTGCAGATGCACCTTCATCATTTGGTTCTGGCTCTTCTGTTGACCTCACTTTGCCCGTCCGTCTCAGCAGACTCACTTCCTGAGCCCTCAGAGTAAAAGAGCTAACTCTTCTACCTTACAAGCCTTGATAGTGAGCTTCCAAGGTGGGGACTAAATCAAATAACCGTCTTGGGTGAGAACTGCAGACTCTTTGAACAGAGTTACGAGTTGGGGAATGTATACAGCTTGCATTTAGGAAAACAGACCGGACTTAGGCAGACATGACAAGGAGATGGTCCCCGCAGGGGAACCACCAAGATCACAGCCAGACTCTGGATGATATCTGCGGCACGCCAGAATCCAGTTTGCTGGAGTGACAGCCACATTCCTACAGCACAAACACATTTCCTATACCTGAAGGTTAAGTATAAAACTTTCAAGAGTAACAAAGAATTAATATTTTTCTTTGAATAATGGATTTATGCATACATCACTTGAAACAGTTTAAGGAAAAAAAGTTTCTCATTTTTTAGAAGTCTAAAAGTAATGAAAAAGACTTGGTAAATACTCAGGGAGGTAGTTTTTATTAATTCATGCCCTTGGGACACGTAGATAAAATAAATGCATTAAATTTATAAAAGCTGTTGGAATAGATGAAGTGGTTAAGCTTATACAGGGAATCCAAAATTTGTCAAAGGCCTTTTAAATGTGACTGTTACTATCTGCTAGATTTACAAACAGAATAATGCATTGATGAGCCCCACTTAAAGACTGAGAAGTTAGTTTTACTTTTATCTTTGTAACCTTAATAAGTTAAATACTAATTTTAAAAAGCCTTCTGAATAATATTTTTTACATGTTCTTTCTTTCTTTTACATTTTGAGACAAAGTCTCATGAAAACTTATGATCTTCCTTCGTCAGCCCTCAGAATGCTAGGGTTGCATGCAGGTGCTACCGTACACTCACTCATATTCACAATATCAAATTCTATATTCATAATAATTTACTCACTTTAAGTGGAGGGTCTGATAATGGTAAAGTCCTCAGACCACAGAAATCAAGAGCTACGTCCAGTAATGGCCAAGCAGCTGAATCTTGCGCCCATGACATTTGTCCCACAGTGGCAAAGTGTCTATCCACTGACCAGGGAGAGGGATAGTGATGTATCTGGGCTAAGTTTCTTGCTTTCGTGTCTTTTTCTTCTGAAGTGTGTAGTCACTGTTTCCCTGTACTTGTGGATCAGCGGAGTCACCACATCGACGCCATGTCTCAGTACCAAAACTGCATCTCACCAGAACACTCTGCTCATCCTCCTTCTTCCTTGACTGGAAGCCATAAATTATGTAGATATGCAAATCGCGCCTGAACTGACAGAGCCTCATCCTATGGGGAAAACATTGCTCTGTCTTCTTTGCAACTCATCTCAGTATTCCTTTGCTCTAGATAGACAGCGATGTTCCGACTTTCCCTTTGAACTGGTTACATCTGCCTGGACTCTTCACAGGAGTAAAACAGTCTTTAATAATCTTCATTTTAGTATTTATCTATAGGGGAGTCATGATTTTATCTCTTCCTAAAAATTATCTCTGAACAATGGGCAAAGCTAAGTTCTCCCTTTTCCAGAAAAGAATCTCAGAGCAAGCCTGATTTTTGCTTCCTGATAGCTAAATTGATTTTCCTTCTAGATGCAGAAGTTATTGTTCTTTATCCTCGGGAATAAGAAATGTCATCACAAATAAATGTTATTAGTTTTTCTGTCTTATGGTGAATTGAAAACTATAGTAGGCAGCCTTTAAAATAAAACAAAAAACACTTTCTGATGACCTTCTTGTTTTTGAACTATTTAGCAGAAATTGTAAGTTATTAAATTGTTGAAATTGCAACAAAGTACAGTTTTCACATTAAAAAGTTAAAGCGTGTTAGACAATGGCTGAAAGGTTTTATAGATGGTCACATTCTTATGCATAATTATTTTAGTTAAAAACCACTGAATCTATTTTGACCCATTTTAATGTTGCTATTATCTTAAATTTGAAGGATAAATAAAAAATCTAATGTGTGATATGATGTTATTTTGGACTAAGATTTGTTCTTCAGACAGACTACTTGAGATTGCTGAAATATTGTCCATAAAACCTACATTTCTTGTGATGATTTAGTTTGTAGCATTTTGAGGCCCCAAGTCTTATGTACTCAGCATGTCTAGACTGTAAGTTTAAATGCAGGGGAATTTTTTTGAAAATAAACACAGTGCTTCAAACTTGCTGTCTCTCCACATCTACTCAACATTTTTTTTTTATGTGTTGCTAAAAATTCCCCTTCATTTGAGAGGAACTGTCTGTTTTGTCTTTTGTGACTCACATGAAGAGCTGAAACACATCAAGAGTGAATCAGTTCTACAACTCTGAACAGTAAAAGTTTAAAGGTTTTAGGGAAAATCTACCTTGATGTTATTTAAGACTATGGGACCATGGTACTAGCTATTTTCTTTTTCAAAATATAGTTAAGTCAAAGTGATTCCTAAAAAAAAAAATCATGTAGAACAAAATTCACAGTTTATTGTTAAGTAAAAAGATAAAACCCCTTTGATAATCTAATGAAAAAAATGAAGCACACATATAGAAAGCATTTAATTATGAAAAAGGCTGAACATAATATATAAGACTAAAAAAATAGACATAATGGCACACACCTGTAATCCCAGCACTAGGAGGCTGAGGCAGGAGAATGACAAGTTAGAGCTCATCTGGGGCAACTTAGTAATTTAGCGAGAGAGATCTCGTCTCAAAATGAAAAATGCATAAAGCTGGGGATAGAGTTCACTGCGAAGGCTGTGGCTTCCGTGTGTTGTGCTGCACAATAAGTAAACACATACACTCATGCCAACTGTATCCGTGGATCATTTAAAGCTGATTTTCATTCTCATGTTGATACTTTCCTATATTTTAAATTGGATATAACAAGCTCAGATTTACTCACTATAAAAAATCATGTAAATTTGAGATTGTAACAAAAAAGTAAGGAAACAAATTTTATATATATGGGGGGGTGGTAGGGTGGGTGGGGCTATGGGAAAAAATGAGAATTAAGTTGTGTCTTATACTGGTACAAATCCCCATTATGGAGTGCAATCATGATGTGTATATTTAATGTACCAATAAAGATAATTTTTAAAAATCATGTAAAGTAAACATTAAATCATTGTTACAACGACAGAGTCAAACTCTAGCACGACACGAAGCACACGTGTGCAGCACGGATTACCAGACCCCGCTGCTGTCGTCGCTCGCTCGCTCCCCCCGCCTCCCCCACCCTCCAGCCACACAGAGGACCTGTGCGGTCAGCACCGCTCAGCCTGCGCATGCTCGCTCGCGTTTTCTCCCGTTCCCTGGTCAGGACAAGCCTCGCTGGTTTCTCTCAGGGACACAAGCTGTGTCCATCACATTTTGTAAACACCTCCCCCGTGAGATGTGGCACATCACAGCCACGCTCTGCATGCTCTCTCTTCCGCAGAGGACATCGTGCGCCTCTTACACGTCTTCGGGCCCTTACTGTCTACATGGTGTTTAATGTGCTCTATATTTGCTGAGTGAGTGAAAGAGCAACAAAACCTTAGCACTACACACAAGATGACAGAAATCATTCTCAATTTCATGAAAATTATGTCTTGGGAAGCCTAAGAGTATATTTTCTGCCTTTTTGTAAAATTACTTCAGAAATGACATTATTCTTTCCTATAAATTCAATGCAAAAAAGGCCAAACATAAATTGCCTGTGTTGACAAAACCTTGCTTTTTTTCCAAAATGAATGAAAGAAACATCCTTTTCGTCTCTGGGGACAAGCGGGGTTTTTTATATAAAGTGTCTAATGGATAAATAAAGGAAGCAGTTTCTGAAACTTGCTGCAGAATTGCATCTAGGTCAGAAATTTTCATCCTTTTGTATATATCTCACTTATTTTGAATTTACTTATTATCGTGATTAAACACACACACACACACACCTTGTGGAGCATAACTTCTGTTCAAAGGAAGATGGTGGATCTGGATCTTGTTGGGCAAGAATTCAAGGGCTGGGCTGCAGCTCAGTGAGGGAGCTGTACTTGGTTAGTTTGGGAGGGTCCTGGGTTCAAAGTCTAGAACCACAGAGAGAGGGGAGAGAGAATTCTAGATTCTGTAAAGCCTATCAAAAATATGTCCTCATATTTTGGATTACTCTAGCAGAAAAGGGATTCACAATCACACAGTACTTTTTTTTTTTTTTTTTTCATCTCATTTCCCCTGTTAGCAGTTCCGTGAAGAAGGCAAATGAGAACATGGAATCCTGTTGTTATGCTTTGGCTTGTCGCCTCCCCCCCCCAACACACACACACAAGATATGTTGAAATCCTAACCCCTAGAACCTTTTAGTGTGACCTTAATTAGAAATAATATTAGTGTAGGGCTGGGGAGTTAGCTCAGTGGTTCTAGCGCCTATCTTGCAAGCGCAAGGGCCCGGGTTCGATTCCCTGGTAATCACACACAATACTGGGCGTGGAGACTCACGCCCAGCAGCAACCAGTACCACATACCACAGTGCCGGGCGTGGTGGCTCACGCCTGTCATCCCAGCACTCAGGAGGCAGAGGCAGGAGGATTGTGATGTGAGTTTGAGGCTGAACTCAGGGCCAGCCTGAACCACAAAGTGAGACTCTGTCTGAAAAAATAAATAAGTAAATAAAATTTTTTTAAAAAGGAAATAGTATTAGTGTAAAGGTTATAAACTAAAATAAGGTAACAGGAACTGGGGTGTTTGGTCCAATATGAATGGTGGCTTTATAAAAAAAAGGAAGAGGAGGGGGAGGAAGAGGAAGAAGAGGAGGAAGAGGAAAAAGATGAAGAAGAGGAGGAAGAGGAGGAGAAAGAGATAGAGGGAAAAAAAGGAGGAGAAGGAGAATGGGAAGAAACAAAAGTCCAGAGACATACCATTGGGGCCAATACTGGAGGAATCTCAGCCAAGGAGCACAGAGGACCAAACGCAAGGCTGGAAGAAGCCAGGGGAAGTTCTCTTCTGAAGACTTCTGTAGAACATGATTCTGTTGACACTTTAACTTTAAATTTCAAGCCTTCAGAACTATGGGACAATACATTTCTGGGTTTTTAAAGCCAGTTTTCAGAATAGGTGTATGTTACTTAATGGTAAGGGTGCAGTCTGAGAAAAGCGTCCTTAGGTAAATTCATCCTGTGTGATTGCCACAGACACATACAAACTCCAAGTGGTGGAGCCAACAACCTCTTGAGCTCTGTGGGACAGCTGCCATTTTGTACAGGGCCCATCACTGGTCAAACTTGTGCCACACAGCTCTGGACTAGACTTTGTCATGGCAGCCTTCGCAAACTAGCACATGCAGAGAGATTCAACCCATTTGCCAGGTCTTTATATCTACGTAGTGGTATAGGCCTAGGTGTATATTCCCTATTCTCTGAATCAGTCCTTTGGGGTAGTTAAATAAGAGATGATAATAACTGTCTAGTTCTAATTCTGTACTTAGGGTTCTTCTAGTACTGCTGTTAATGTTGTCAATAACGTTTTAGTCCTGTAACTGGTAGAACATGAAATCTAATTTGCACGGGGGGCGGGGGATTGTCTTTTCCCTTAATGTTCCATTTCATCTCTGTAAGGATGACCTTAGAGCTGAGAGCAACGCCAGTAGGTTAAACCATTAAACTAGATTATAATTTTGCATTATCTTTTGTATAGCCATTTATCTGTCCTGATGTACTGTGAAGTCAAGATTTCTGCTTATTAACCTTTCAGCAAAAGAAAGTCTGACTTTTTGGTGAGAAGCTAAAATATTAGGAACAATTACCTTAAATGGCACTGCTTTCTACCTCAAGGAGTTCGGCCTTGCCAATGTTCTTTTTTAAGTGGCCATTTGTTACCCAGAAGAAGCAATGGAGATGCGAACTAACAGTGAGTTCTAGGGAATAAAATGTTCAGGTTCAAACTAGGAATTCAACGCTGCTCAGCGATCAGTTGGTGATATCCCAGATCACAAATGCGTGGTAGGGAGACAGAAAGGAGTCCTTTCAAAAGGATGGGGACTGGTGCCAGATTTCCAGTTCCACAAGCCTGGTCCTACCCCTCACCCTCCTGAAGGACCTGGTCAGTAATCTCTGCGTGTACTTTCTCCTACATCAAGTGGGGATAAGAGATAACACCTCCCTTAGAGGATCACTGTAAGCATAAAGTGTTACTGGAATCCAAATTCAGGCCCCAAATTACTCACCATTAACGCTTTGATCCTAGTCCATAACAGGAAAAAGAAATCACCAGAAATGATTTTAAAACCATCCCAAATGGTTCATGACAACTACCCAAACCTGCTCTTCTGTCACAGCCCACAGCAGTCTCACTCCACTAACCAGACCCCACAACTAACAGCCAGTGCCTCTAGACTGTTTCTGACATTTGCCCCTATCCAACCCTTTCATGCTACACATTGAAACCCTAACAAGATCTTCTCTCGAGCACACCTGCAATCCTAGCACTTGAAGCAAGCAAGAGCCTGAAGCAAGAGGATGGCAAGTTTGAACCCAGCCTGGGCAACTGAGCAAGATACTGTTTCAAAATAACAGTAATTTTTAAAAAAAGAACTGAGGATGTGGCTCAGTGTGAAGGCCTTTGGCTTGATCTCCAGTATAGGAAAGAAAAAAATCAACAGAGCCGAGCTTCCCATGCTTGGCTTTTTGTTTCAGATGTTGAAAGTCAGAATCTTCCTTCAAGACTGGAAGCATAAACCACTGAATACAGATGATGACGGCAGACACCTGATAGATATAGGGGTGGTTGATAAGGAGATGGTAGAGAGAAACCTGGGTAAATGATGCATAGGTCACTTAGTGCCTGTGTAGTAAGTGTCCGGTAATGATTTACTGTCATTATTAAGAACTACAATGGCCTTGATCTGCTAGATGCCCCAGAGGAGGATAGGCCGGGGAGAGTGTGGCATTCACCACACCTAGGGTTTAGGGATCAGGACAACCTGACTTCAAACTACTCGCCTCTTAGCTTTTTTTTTTTTTTTTTTTTTTTTCCGCCTCTTAGCTTTTTAAATAAAGTGCACATCTACCTTTCATAAGAATGGTTGACAACCCACAACCTGATGAATCTAGCCTGCTGCTGGCTTTTCAAAAGTGAAGTTTTACTGCAATAGAATCATACCTGTTTGTGTACATAATGTCTGTGGCTTGTCTGCGCTCCAGCTGCAGAGTTGAGGAATCATGAGATTAGGGTGAGAGGCGGAGACAAACCCAGCAGGGAACGCTGACCATGATTTGGCACTGTCTGCCATGGGGTTATTTATCTGTCCTCATGTTCTGTGATGTCGAGATGCGACAGTTCACAGCAGGCCAAATATTATATTATCTGCCACTTTACAGAAAATGCTGATGTCACAGTTCGGGTCTCAAATTTTCCCCCCAAAGGCGTATGTGTTCAGCGGTGGGGCTTTGGCAAGGTAATTTGTTGTGATCGATTCTAACTTAATCACTAGATTAATCCAGATGGATTCCTAATGGGAGAACATTTTGGAGGGTGATGGAGCCTTAGAAGTAAGGCCTAGTTGAAGGGAATGTGCATTGGGTGTGCCCTGGGGAACTATAGCTTATCTTTGCCTCTTTCTGCTCACTCTCTCCCTCCCTCTTAACTCCCACCCCCCTAGATGTCATGAGGTAAGCTGCTTTCCTCCTCCAAACTCTTCCAACATGATGCTCTCTGCCTCCCCACAAGCCTCCAGCGATGGAACCAAGTAGCCATGGACTAAAACCTCTGAAACCATAAGTCACAAAGAACCTTTCCTCTTTTAGGTTGATGCTGTCAGGTCCATTGTCGCAATGACAGAAAACTGCGTTCTTCAACCAGCTGTGAGAAAGCACGAGAGTCGGACACGGAAATGACGTCATTATCAGTACCTTCCCTGGGGGGGTTGGTGTGACTACTGAATGGAAAGCAGCCGGAAGCGCATAGAGAGGAGCGTGGCACCTTCCCCACTACGACAGGGGTCAGAAACCAGCAGCCCAATTGGCAGGAAACGCTCGAATTGTCTCTTTATTGAATTTTAATTATTTAAATATGGGACATGACTTGAATTTCCTGCCAACCTTCATCTTTTTCTTTAAATTGAGTTCACTTCAACCTGCCTACTATAGTCATTTCCAGCGGAACCCACCATTCTTAATTTTAGCCATTACTGTTACTCCTTTCCTTTGAAAGGGCACATACAGGCTCATTAATCCACCCTGGCTCTGACTATATGCCTAAATACCTCTTTAGTAAGAAGATGATTCACACCCAGCAGGAGCATAACACATGTGATTTGGGTTAGTTAATCTCCAGCACTGGTGTAGACACCAGGGGAGGGTTGTTTAAAGTAGGCAGGTGCAATAGCTTCCCTGGAAGGAAATATCTGAGCTGATCCAGTTCTGCAAAAAGATAAGCAAAGCACACAAGGCAAGGTATGCAAAGGGCAAAGGCGAGCGAGGCAGGTAAGGTAAGGGCCTTGGGCTGCGAGAGCATCGGCCCTTCAGTGAGAGGCAGCAAGTCGGTGCAAGTGATACAGAGGGACAGAGAGAGTGCTGCAAAATGAGGACAGAGCCTGGCTCAATGGGAGCCAAGCAAGACCTGTGGGCTCAGAATTTTCTTCTGGACACCAGAGAAATGGAGAAGCTTCGAATGGGAACTGATACGCACTCTTCAGAGGCCTCCCTGGGCGCTCTCCGGGGGTGGGTAAATGAAGGGATGACGGTAGCTGGGCTCTGTGCCCCCCTTGGAAGAGCTGAAAGGAGGAGGCACAAAAGCCACTGTGAACCTGTTCTGCGGGTCCCCACACAGGGCTGCTCAGCATTATGTGTGCCGGACACACAAAGAGAAAGTGGCAACTGGAGAGGAACTGATTTGGAGTCACAAACTCTCCTTCCAAAGTGGTTTTCAAGGAATTTTGTACAAATACTTAATTAAACATCTGAGAGTATAGGTAGAAATAACCAGGTCTACATTCAGAACCTGGAGAAGAGGCTCGCTGTTTATGTGTTTCTGTGAGGTCTGACAGAGAAGGAAATACTTCAGAAACCCTTTGTTCTCAACGACTTGCTATCACCTCTAAGACTGAGTGACCAATAAGAACTGAAGCTCTTTGGTAGGATCTTGATGCATAATTGGTCTGTCCATTTTGACTTTCATCAATCAGCTTAGCTTAGCTAATGCATATTTTCAAATATTTAAATTGTATAAGATGCTGGGCTAGGCATATAACACTGTTTCCCTTCCTCAAAAACCCCTATAATTGTTAACAGTAAGTATGTTAAATGCATACTTTTAAACATAAAGAAGTTGTGCCATTTGTGACCACAAAGATGAACATGGAGGACGCTATGCTAAGTGAAGCTCAGAAAGATAAATAGGGAATGATTTCACATACAAGTGAGATCTAAAGTCAGACTCATAGAAGCAGAGAGTCCATGGGGGTTGGTGTGGGAGTAGAGAGGGAGAAGGGCAAAGGTCGCAAGGTACAAAGATTCAGTTATGCAAGAGGAGCACATTCTGGAGATGGAGAACAGAACGGTGACTACAGCTGATGCTCAGTGTGTCCATGAAGTCTGCTGAGACAATACGATCTTTAAGTTCTCACCAAAGGAGGAGGAGGAGCAGGAGGGACAGGAGAGAGAGGTGGTGGAAATAAGTAACAAGAGGAGGGGAAGAGCAGAAAGAAGAAAGGAAGGAAAAGGAAAAGAGGGAGGGAATAGAAGGGCATGGAAGGAGGAGAGCAGCAGGGAAAAGTAAAGAAGAAAAGAGAAAAGATAATCGTGAATGAAAAAAGAAGAGAGAAAAATGTGAAGGTAAAAAAGAAAAAAAGAAAACAAAGTTTATGTGTATGGGGATAGAAAGCCTGAAAGTAGGGCAGGGGAATGGAAAAAAATAAGAATCAAGACACAGTGTGCATGGATACAAATTCTCAACGTTGAATGTGATTATAATGTATACTTAAAATGTACCAATAGAGTCAATTAAACTGAAATGATGGATATGCTGATGAGTTTAACTATGGAAATAACTCTACAATATGTACATATGTACTTTAAATACTCTGCATTTTACTTGTTAAACTTCCATAAACCCAGAAAAAGATTAAATGAGCGAATATGCGAAAGACGTATAAAGCAAGCAGTGCCTCTCAATAACTATTAGCCAGGCACAGGGATTTAGCTCAGTGGCACTGCGCCTGTCTGGAAATCACAAGGTCCTGAGTTCCCGATTCCAAAACAACTGTCTCAATAACTACCAGCCGGTATGTGTTACCATTGTCATCATTATCTTAGCTGCTAATTATTACTGTCATCCTCATGTTCCTTGTGGCTAAGACACAAAACCCAACAACCATAACTTACAAGAGGAGGGGTTTACTTTGCTCATGGTTTAGTCCATGATCAGCTAACTCTGACATGGCAGAAGCGCTGGGGGAAACTGCTCAGCTCCTGTTGGCCAAGGAACAGAGAGAAGTAAGGACCGGAAAGAAACACATTTTTCCTAGTGATCGACCAGCCTCTTCTGCCCTGATGTCCCCTTCTTAACAAGTCAGCTGTAGTGCCTCAGAACTCCCTCACCTCTGAAAGCTCTGCCCTTTAGCACCTGAGGCCCTGGCTGGATATTTTAGATCAAAACCGCAGCCATCACTGCTGTTCTTGCCGTCACCAATGCGGTCAATACCCGGATTTACCCATAAGGCCCTTCAAGATTTCCCATATGTGAACACACCACAATTGTCCCTATAAAGCACATGACTGTGGAAGGCACACTTAGGACCTCTGATAGACTATAATAGACTATGCAAGAGTGTGCTCTGCTTGGCAAGTTTAAAACACATTTTGAAAAAAATTTTTACAAGTATTACAGACCTAGTAGTATGAAATGATTCTCTCTGAAAAACATCCTGCAATTCTCATTCCGATTTCTAGCAATAAATTCACTCGTGTTGCAGATATCATTTCTATAGGGCCATTACTTTCTGTACAAAGCCAAAGAAGAAATTCCCAAAGGCATTTTCTGATTAATGATTTTTTTTCTTTGAGACAGGGTCTTGCTTTTGTAGTTCAGGCTGGCCCTGAACTCAGCCTTGAACTCACAGCAATCCTCCTGCCTCTGCCTCCTGAATGCTGGAATTACAGGTGTGAGCCACCACGCCTGGCACTGTGGTATGTGGTACTGATTGCTGGTGGGCATAAGTCTCCACACCCCGCATTGTTGTACGTGGTTATGGGGGGATGGAACCCAGGATCTTGTGCATGCAAGACAGGCGCCAGAACTACTAACTTGAAGTTTGTTTTGTTTTGTTTTGTTTTTAAACTCAGGTAACGGTTTGTCTTCCAGCCAGGTCTCAGGGAAGCAAAAAAGAGGATTATTCCAGTTAAAATATATGCAGAATTTAGAGGCCTGAATCACTGTCAAATGTGGTGAATATTACTAAAAGGAAGAAAATAACTCTGACCAAGGCTGAACGCATGCGCCCTGTGCTGAGCGGGGCACACTGAGAATCGCAGCCTCCAGTTCATGCGGATGCGATTCCCGGCACAGGGTCCAGCCCGCGGGCAGCTTCCGCTCCCTTCAGCCTCAGCCGGGTTGACGCCAGAGGCCAACACGACGTCCACCCCACCCTGCTCAGTGACCAGGGGACAGAACGGCAGATAATGCTCCACGTTCCTCCGAGGGGCTCTCAGTTTACAGCTCCCAGAGGGAGCTCTCGTCCAGATCCACAGGCAACCTCTGTACCCATGGGCAAGCCAGGATGGCACACAGGGCAGAGTCCCTCCCCACCGCCATCCCTGGGCACCAGCCTCCAAAGTCACCGCCTTTGTGATCACAGCGGCCCGGTTAATCCTTCTCCCGTGGTGCCCTTGTCTAAAGGCTAGTGTCGGGTGGATGCGCTCCAGATCAGAGGCCACAGTCTTCCCTGCTCTGAGGTCAGATAATGGCCCAAACGCCGGCCTGCCTGTCCACGTTCAGCCTTCTGGGTGTCTGAATTAATCACCGCTGCCATGTAAGGGACTGGGAGGCTGGGGGGCTCTTGGGGGTGGCCCCCGCATGAGTGAGGTGAGCGCCCTTCCAGTAAGGGGACCTAGAATCTCCCTTGATTCTCTGCCAGGAAAGGAAATAACAAGAGGACAGTAAACTGTTATCTATGAGCAGGGAAATTGGATGTCACAGAGGCTGATGAGCCAAAGCTTTTTCTCCTGGATGGCACTGAATTCAGCCAGCACTGAGCCACAGTCGCAGCTACTCCGTGTTTTTATTTTATGTTATTTTATTTTATTTTATTTTATTTATGCATAAAGTGCTGGAAATTGAATCCAGAGCCTTCACACTCAGCCTCATCCCCAGCTCTTTTGTACTTCTTATTTTGGGACGGCATCTCGTTAAGTTATCGAGGCCAGATTTAAACTTGTCATCCTCCTGCCTCAGCTTCCGGAGTAGTTGACACTATACACATGTGCCACCATGCAAGGCTTCAATGGATATGCTGATATTGAACTTCCTGGACCCCTGAACTGGGAAGCTAATGTTTTTTTATAAGCTACCCAGGTGACAGAAAGGATGAAGATGCAGAACATCAATTCCAGTCACATATCCGCCCGACCCTCTGAGGGAAGAAGGGGCCAGAGCTCCAACTAGAGAGACTCTGAGACCAGGTATGGCCAGGAAGTCAAAGCGTCCAGGGGCCCTTTGGAAAAGTGAGTTTTCATTTCTGATGGCAATACTGGAAAAGAAATGCCCTTTGCGGCTCCTCATTGCTTTACAGATTGCGCAGTATGGACCATGTGATCACAGGATCAGATCCCCTGAGGGCCAGGGAAAGGCTGAGAGAACTCTGAAGAAGCCAACCTGCCAAGAGCCTTGAGCCTCGAGCTGCAGACCCACCCCCAGCAAGCTGCCTTTTGCCCAGAACTGTGCTTTAGCTGAGAAAATGAATCAGTTGGGTTTTTATGTTTTGCTTTGTTTTATTTTGTTTTGTTTGAAATGAATGAGTACACGTCTCTTACTTGCAACCCAAAGCATTCCTAAGTCAGGCCCCGGCACTCCAACCCCTTGTGCAGCCCCGAACTTCTCCAAAGCCGGGGAAAGGGCAGGGCTCCTGAGTCTTACAAAGATGCCTGCTCCCACTCTAAGACAGGTCAGGGAGAGGCCATTGCCGCAGCTACTGACCAGGCCTCAGCCTCCCTGCTGAGGAAGCTGAGGATGCGAAGTCCTCCTGCTCGTGTCCAGGCCACTTTTCAGGGTTCTGTTTGCAATAAGATACCATCCTGAGTGAGGTGCATCTCCCCACACAGCGAGCACGCTGGCTAGCTCCTCACTGTGCCAGCAGCAGCAACTTTTGAAGCCAGGAGACCTACATGATGCCGACCTTCCTCCTCCTCATCACCACAGTCCCCATGTGAGGCTCGGAGGGCAGAAGCTCCTGCTGCAGCGTCTGCTGCTCGATGGGTGGAATGAAGACCTTGATTTCTGAGTCCAGAGCCTCTCATCTTCTGCCAGTCCTCTGAAACCTCACAGACAGAATAAAGCCTCAGGCTCGTCCAGTCTCAAGGGACTTCCGGAGAAAAATGTGTAGATGAGCTTCGGCTATTCCCATCCCGAGCCTGAGGGCTTCTGCCACCATCCCCCCCTTGAAAATGTACAGCAGCCATTTCCTGGAAGTCAAGGCAGTACAGCAGCCAGGAGTCTAGTCCACAAGGTACAGAGCCTGCCATTTACCAACCGTATGGCCACTGTGACTCGTGTGTGTGTGTGTCTGTGTGTTTGTGTGTGGCTGTGTGCATATCTGTGTATCTGTGTGTGTCTGTGTGTTTGCGTGTATCTGTGTGTCTGTCTGTCTGTCTGTCTGTGTGATCCTGGGAAATAAACTGCATGTGCTAGGCAAGCATGTGTCTTGCATGTGCTTGGCTCCCAGCTCTGTGTGCGACTGTTTTGGCCGTTCTGATTTCCAACTTTCTCACTTGGAAAACATGGAGACTAATGCCTTTCCTAAATGCCGCCATGTTCTTAAACCATGAACGCCGTGTCTAACACAGGATAAGGAAATCCCGGCTTCCGCTCAGTCTGGAACACCACAAAGTCTCTCCTGGCTGCTGGCGACAGTCTCCTAACCAGCTCCCTCGAAGACACTCTCACTCTCGTTCGATTGGTTTTCCAGACAGCAGTCAGAATAACACACTAGAAATCACACCCTGACTTCCTGCCCTGCAGCCTCCTAAGGGACAGCGTCCCACGATAACAACTCATGCGGCTGATGAGAGCCCGCGCGTCCACCTACCTTCCTGTTCGGAGCCCAGTCCGTAAATCTCTCTGGTTATCACGTTCCTGCAGAGTGAATTCGGCCCGCCCCTGAGTCCCAGCGCTTCCTGTTGCTCCCACTGCCAGGCAGAGGGCTGGTTCTGTGGCTCTCGGCCTCGCACCCCACCGCTCAGATTCCAGATCTGTCCCTCCTAATTACTCCTCTTCCTTTCTACTTCCCAATGGAATTACCTGAAATTATGATTTTTTCATTTGCTTAGGAATTATAGATTGTTTTCCTCCTCTCCCCGTGACATGGATTCTGACTTTTCAGGTGCTGTACTTTTTCACTAAGTGTGCCTAGACTCTATCTGTACGGTTAACTGAATGAATTAGAGAACTACGTGTGTATCACCAGGGTATTTCTGATTTTTTTAGTCTCTGAAACAGGGTCTCCCCATGCAGTTCATCCTCATCTTGAACTCACTATACAACCCAGGCTAGCCTGGAACTTACGGTGATCCTCCTGCCTCAGCCTCCCAACTGCAAGGATTACACACATGTGCCATCGCGCCCAGCTATCATCAGGATATTAAAGAAGGTAAAAATCTTCAGATAGGATTGCGCTATAAAAAAAATTTAACAATTCATAGATCTTTCCCAAATCTATGTTCATTTTTGGAAATTCAGTTGTTTATAAATAGTACTTTGTCTTCTGCACAATGTTCCAACTAAATTGAGGGGATTCAATATTATCTTTATATCCACACAACTGAGCAGAGAATCCTCCGAAGATGTTGATTTTAGTCACACAATTTTCTTTGACTTCTAGGTTCACAGTCCTCAAGACCCATGTTGGAAGCTACAGACATTGTAGGAATTGGAGAGGATGCTAAGAAGCTCAGAAAAGTCCACAAAACCCACAGGAAAACAAAGGCATGTTGTTGTGTTGTGGATAAATGCATTTTTAAGAATATGACCTGTCACAGACATTTATGGCTTAAAATGAAATTCCTTTAATAATATATTCCATAGACAACTGCTAGTTTCAGGACAGTGAGATGAAATGAAATTTCCTTATCATTTGAAAATGTCTGCATTTTTACATGGAAGAAAACCTTTTAAAAATCAGGCTGCCCTGGAAGAAGTATATTTTAAGCTTGAGTCTTACCAAATATTACTTGCATATAATATGTCATTTTAATATCCTAGAGGAAATCTGGGCAGGTCTTTTTTGTAATTTTTTGGCAACATTCACATTTTGGAAGCTGATATCATTAATATAATGAAACTATACCCTGGATTATAAACACCTTAAAGTTTTTAAACAGTCTGAGTCATTTCATTCTCACAAGATCACCATGGTTATTGGCAGATTGTGTTTATTAACACAAATTTATTAATTTATTGCCTAGAACAGTAATAAAAATATTTCTCTTATGTAAAAACAATGTTAGAATTAAACAACCACACAGGGGAAAAAGACAAATTCTATAGCTCCTTTACACATATAATGTACAGGGGAAGAATATAATAGGCAAAGAGAAATATGTAGGTTAAAAATATGGGTTCATTTTCTAATTTAGCTTCAGATCAGAAGGTGGGAAACCAAGACAAGTCTGAACTGTCAGTCTACTGTTTTCAGTTTTGCTATTCCCAGTGTACGGCTTCATTCTCAAATGGCTGCAACTGCTCCAACCATTACGTCTACATTCCAGCCAGGAAAAAAAAGAAAGAACAAAGAAGACCTATGAGATAAGACTTTAGATGCACCCAAGGAGGTTCCAGCGAATAACTTCTGTTGTATCTCATGCTGGCTTCAATTTTCATATAATAAGCCTTCAGGGAATGACAGGACACAGACTTTTTGAGAGGTATATTGTTCTTCTCCACAAAATCATAGGTTGTCTAAATAAGAAAGAAGAGCTGCACACTTCTCAGGCACACAGCTTCTGCCTTAACAGAGTATAAAATTAATCAGCTTTCCTTAATATCTGAGGACTGACTTAGAAGTTTCACAGGGTTAGGAATAAAAGACAATGAAATTATATGGTCTTATTTATGATTTTAAATCCTTATAACCTAATGAATTTATTCTCAATACTCTTAAAAAT
>PVIR01015669.1:0-37907 GCA_004026965.1 Petromus typicus
CAATCAATCTTATGTTATTCTTCTTTGAATCATCTAGGAGCTGTTGGATTGACTTTTCATTATCGCTTGCTTTTTTCCATAGATTATGCCTTTCCAGTTCATTGGTTGAGATCCTGTCTTCTCGGTCTGAAATTCAGTCTTCTGCCAAATTCATTCTATTGCTCAAACTTTCATTTTCTTTCTTAATTTCCTGGACTTCTGCTTGTAGGCGTTTAAAAGGTTCCATTGCTTTTGCTATCTTGGATTCTATCAACTCCATGATTTCCTATTTAGCTTTATTAATCATCGTGTTGACAGTGTCCAATATCTCTGCTTTCATCTCAGGGATCAGTTCTGATTTTCATTTTACTAGATCTGCTTTGGTTACCATTTCTGAGGGCCCTGGAGACTGGGCTTCAAACTTCTCTATTTCCCTTTCCCCTGTGTTACCTTGAGGTGAGGATCTTTGTATCTGAGACTTTGAGTGTTTCCTCTTCTTTGAATTTTTGTCCTTGCTGTTGTTTTTGGCTTTGTAGTTTCCCTGTTTTCTGGTGATGTTTGTTGCAAGTCTGTTTCCTCTTAATAGTTAGGAACCTTAAAATAGCAGTGTTTCCTGGGTTGTTCTTTGCAGTCTGTATTGGGACCTAAAGAAAAACCCCTAGTTCTAGCACATTATATGAGGCACTCAATCAATACAGTCAGAACACCTTCTCTTGTCTGCTTTAGAGGTAGGAAGACTCTGGGTGCTTCACTGGTATAATGGCGCTACCTTAGGTTCCAGTGGGCCTTCTTGCTCACCAATACAGAGTCTCTGGACTCACTTGTGCAGTCAGCCTGGAGGCCAGTAGGCTGTAGGCCCTGTGCAGCTGCAATGGTACTGGCTGATGTTCCAACAGGTCTACCTACTCACCATTACAAGGTGACTGGATGTGCTTCTGCAGTTGCCGTGCAGAAAGTCAGACTCTGATCTGCTAAACTTAATCCCTGGGTGCTCTTCTTGCATAGGCCTGGAGGAGTGTAAGCTCCAACCCTGGCACAGATTTGGTGACGCAGATTTGGGGGCGCAGTCACCATTTCCTGAGCCACCCACTGCTAACCTCAGTCCCTGGGCACTCTTCTGGCGTCGGCCTGGAGTCCTGTAAGCTCCAACCCCAGCACCGATTCGGTGGAGCCGTCGCCGTTTCCCGAGCCACCTGCTGCTAAACTCAGTCCCTGGGCGCTCTTTTGGCGTGGGCCTGGAGGCCAGTAAGCTCCAACCTCGGCGCAGATTCAATGGTGCAGTCGCGGAACTCCCTTTCTTAAGGCAGATAGAAACTACTGGAGGGCAGTGAACACATCATAGAGACCTTGGCTTCTCTACTATTGAAAACAGGGTATGAATTCAATTAAAATCTATTAGTTCATAAATTATCCCCACAACAAATCCCTATGAACACAAACAGCCTCACTGTTGATTGAGACATTGTTTTATCATGGTCTCCACAAGGGCCAAAGAGACATAACAAACCATACAACTATTCTTAAAATAAACCTCCCAACCTTGGTACCTGTATATGATGGGCATCCTCTGTGGGCCCCTTCAGTCTGCTTGGATAACCAGAATGCTACAGGTGCAGAACTGCAACTATTTCTGTGACTTATTCTGTTTCAGTGTCACATCTTATTCTGCTGCAGGCAAAACTAGTTGCACAGTTTTCCTATTTTTCTTCCATGGCCCAGTCTGCCCTAAACTCTCAAACCTTAAGCCAATTTGAAAGTGGAATGTTACATGGCAGCATACATTATGCATGTGGACAGGCAGTATTCACACCCAGAACATGAAGTGTTGGGTCAAGGCAACCTGCACCCCTTTAAATGTCCTTTATGGGCAGCTCTCAGAGCAAAACTGATGTGAAGAGAGATGGTCGAGCAGGACCTTAAAGGGAAAAATGTGGAGAGGTGAAGATGTAGATACCCACTGGACAGAGAAGAGGACCCATGAAGGCAGATGCCACACGTGTGGTGAGCTGTGACTGGAAGTGACTGGAGAGATCCCAGGACACAAAAGAAGCCATTAGACTGCATCAACGAAGTCAGAAAGACATTTTTCCAGTTTGATAATTTGTTTAAGTCACAAATCTCAGGTTGAGAGTAGTCTGTTTCCCATTTTAAGAACGATTCAAGCCAGACACAGTGTTCTTTGAACTCAGGGATGGAAAAGAACTTAACTAGGGTGCAATACTCTGAATATTTGAATCTCTTACAAATTCCTGCAGTGGTAAGAGTTGGAGCTTATAGCAGATGGTAGATAATGCCAGCAGAGCACTAGTGAATGAGACCAACACCCTGTCAAAGAGGTCCCCAGGAATGTGTCTGTTCCTTCCATCATGTAAAGGTGCCATCTATGAGCCCAAAACAACCACTGGCCAGAAATCTGTTGGCCCTGTGATCTCAGCTAACATAACTGAAAGCAATAAATTTCTGGTGTTTATCAGCTACTCTGTCTCTGTTATTTTACTTCAGCAGCCTGAATGAACTGAGACAGTGGTGGAGAAGATGATCCTAGGAACATTCCTTCTCAGTTTTCCTGTATCAGGAAGCTGCTTGCAGTTGGGTGGGCTGTGTGCTTCCCACTGGCCAGAAAATGTGAACCTCTTAACACTTCCAGCCTGAGCCTGTGTAAGGCTCTTATACAATGCCCTGTTCACTCCCCTCCTCTTCCTGTGGCACAGTCACAGCACAGTGGAGTGATCCAGTCTGGGTCCCAGGAACTAAATGGAGCAGAGCCTCCCAGCTAACCCACCATGGATGTGTGACAAGGGTATTGAAAGGACCTGGGTTTGTTAAGCCACTTTTAGAGTCCTGGGATACACAGAATTGCATTAAAGTCTACTTTCTCTTCCTAGCTACAGTCATGGGGTTGTGCAGCTCAGAGCACAGGTGATCAGGCTTTCAACAGAGACAGTTCCAGGGCCAACACATGGAGAGAAACTAAAGAAAAGTAACTTCCTTCTTCTCCAGTGTGGAGAGCTTCTGCACTAGTGCATCTCTTCATTCTTCACTCACTCCCGAATGCAAGGGAAGCTAAGCTTGCTGAGGACTTGCCACTGACCTGCACCAGATCCCAGTCTAGAGGTGAGGCTCAGCCCTGAACAGCCTTGACACAACCCCAACCAAGCTCTGACCCAGCCCCGATCCAGCCCTGATGCAGTCCTGACCCAACCCTGACCAAGCCTTGACCCAGCCCTGACCCAGCCCTGATCAGCCTTGACCAAGTCCTGCCCCAGTCCTGACTCAGCCCTGACCCAGCCCTGACCCAGCCCTGACCAGCCTTGACCAAGTCCTGCCCCAGCCCTGACCCAGCCTTGACCCAGTCCTGCCCGAGTCCTGACCCAGCCCTGACCAAGACTTGACCCAGCCCAGACCCAGCCCTGACCCAGTCTAGACCTAGCCCTGACCCAGCCCAGACCTAGCCCTGACCCTGCCTTGACCCAGTCCTGCCCCAGTCCTGCCCTAGCCCTGACCCAGCCTTGACCCAGCTATGACCTTGCCCTGACCCAGCCTTGACCCAGCCTTAACCCGGCCCTGACCCAGTCTTGCCCCAGCCCTGCCCTAGCCCTGACCCATCCCTGACCAGCCTTGACCCAGTCCTGCCCCAGTCCTGACCCAGCCCTGACCCAACCTTGACCCAGCCCTGACCCAGACTTCAGTGCATCTGGCAAGGCTTTCTCATACAGAATGGGATAGGATTTAGTGAGAAGATAGAGAAGAAAACTGACTCTATCCAGTCTGAAGGAACAACATGGGGGTGCTCAGAGGCCCGACAGAGCCAGGCTGTGTGATTTCCCAGGAAGAAAACTCCTGAGAAAAGGGTAATGGTGGGAACTGAGGAGTTTGATCATATCCTTCATGCTGAGAGGAATCACTGAGGATTCAAGGGAGTTATCCTGGGGCACCCATCAGGAGTGTGTGTGAGGCCAGATGTGTGGTGACAAGGTCTGAGCACTAGTCACCACAGAAGACCTTGAGAAACAAGAATGGGCCTTTCTGTTTATGCTGCTTACTCAGGGATCCTTGGGCCAGTGAGTTACTACAGAGATAGTCCTCCGTTGCAGAACCACCAGGCCATTCTCTTCCCACCATGCTGCTTTAAGCAGATGGAACCCAGGTATACCAGATGTCCTGTCTCTGAAACCCTCAGCATCTTTATGGCTCTTGTAAGCCTGGTTGTAGTGGCTGAGCTGGAAAGGCTTAGATAGAATGAAGCTTAAAGAAGCCTCTGAAAATAATCAAACTTGCTGTCTCCGGGTGCCATGTCCTGCTCATTAACTTATTGTGGAGATCCATTAATCCAGTGTAAAACTGTAATTAAAAATAATCTCCTTTTGTTGTAGAAGTGGAGAGGGAAGAGGTACAGAATGAAGCAGCAAATAGCCAGGCTGATTGCTAGTCAGCACAGGATGATGGCAATTTGCCTTCTTTCCCTGATTGCTCCATAGTGAGGAAGCTACAGCTTTTCACAGGAGCACTTTCCCTTGAGAAGGGTCTGTGGCTTTGTGATCTTTCAATTCCCATTCCCACTCTGCTTCACTGGCTTCTCACACTCAAAGCATGAGGCTGGGGGTGAAGCTTCATGATCTCTGTTGACAGACAAGGAAACTGGTCCAGAATGTGCAAGACATACCCAAGGTCTGCAGAGATGAGCCCTCCCCCCCACCACCAAAGTGACACCACTGTGCCTCCACATCTCAGTCCAGCCCTGTCTGCTTTTCCTAAGCTTGTTTCCAAATTGGAGCTCGGGGTGGAGAGTGCACTGAGCCCCCACCCTGCTTCAATAAGGTCACAGATAGGGTCAGAGTCAGGAGGAAATGCAGATGGCCTTCAGGGTCAGTGGGGATTAGTGCTAATCAAACTCCATCACCTGCCAGCTACAGACCTGAGGTAACCAATAAAGACTTCTGGGACTCTGTTTGCTCATTAAGAAAATGGACTTAGACTACTCCTTATTCATTTAACAAATAGTTACTGACCAGCAAGAAATTGTTCTAATGCTGGGCATACAGTGCCAAGTAAGACAATGAACTGACATGGAGTTTATTATATTATGGGGCATTGGGTAGGGAGAATGGGCAACATTTGTGTTACAAGGTTTCTTCAACTAAATCAGGTAATGTGGCACCAAGTAGATGCTGAGGAAATAGCCATTGTTTGTCTTGCAGTGTTTCCCTCAGGTCCCTCTATTTTCCCTCTATCTGTTTGGCCATGTGGGCCATCCTGCTCTTCCGCAGATGTTCCCAGTGCTCACAAAGTCTCTGAGGTGACCTTCTAAAGGCCCAGACAGAGGAATAAAGTCACCTGTTCCCAGGACCCTTATTTGTTATGTGGGCTTCTATGAAGAAAAAAAGCCTGGCCTATTCCAAGTAACATAGCCAGAGCCAGGGGTCTTCCTGCGAGTGGCAAGCTGTGTGATTCTGACCAAAGCCTACTGCTTTGGTACATCACACCATGAAGATGGACATCACATCATATGGATGTTGGGGAAGCTGTTGCTTTCCAGGGGAGAGGAAAGAAAGGAGTTAAGAACTCTGAGCTGGCTCTTCCACCCACAGATCTACTCCAACCAGAACAGCAGCAGATCTGTGGACAGATTTCTAGAAGGATTCTTTCTTTATAGTCTTTAAAATAAATTTTTCTTTTTTTATTATTTTGTGTTTTTTGTACATAATACTTACATTCCTTGTATGGAGTTGTTGCATGAACATAATACATCTTAATTCTTTTTTCATGACCTTCCCTTTCTTTGCTCCCCCTCCACCCATTTCTTGATCCTCCTTCCACTTGAGAAAGAACTGTTTCCTTACTTCCTGTTATCTGTCTATTATTTTGCTCTTTGTTAATAATTTAGACTCCTCATATAAATAAAATCATGTGATAAACTTATGTGCCTGATTTATGTCATTTAACATTATGGTCTGATGGTGCAGCTCTTTTCCTACAAATGCATCTAGTTTATCTTTTTTGTAAAAAGATAGTACTCCATTTTCTGTCAACATTGAATTTTCTTTATCCATTAACTGGATTCTTTTGCAGTCCAACACTTGTAAACTCCTAGTCATTTTCCTACTCTTCATTTTGACTTTTCATTTGAAATCCAACCTCTGCAAATAGAGCCACAAAGGCACATGGAAAGCTGGAACACAGCTTCCATGACTTTCTGTTAAGTTCTTTGGTCAGTATTTCTCAAAACCCAGGTTCACTTTGAATGCCGAAACATTTCTCAAGAGCTCAAGGAATGTTTCTTGCTCTGCCATTGGAGGCCAGTTCCTGGAACAAAATACTTCAGTGGTATCTGCATTGGAGGTAGGATTCTGCTGTCTGGGAAGAAAGCTCTTTAGCTTATCTGGAGAACACAGACTAAAACATGAAGCTCCTGGGAGAGGCCACCAATTGCCAATGACCTTAGATCTTACCAGAGATGGGCAGACAAAGGCTGCCCCAGAGGAGGAAAGAGCTAGGGAAAAGGTCAAAGGAGGCAGCCAAGTGCCCGTAACACTGAGGCACCCTCTTAGCTCCTAGATCTTGAAAAAGATTCTCCCTGTTGTCTAAGAAAGAAAGTGACCCCCTTGGATTTGCCCCATGTGGCATAGTTTAACTCAGCAAAGATTCTTGTAGTCTCCAGGTGTCTTAGAGGACTCTAGATGATATGAAATCTTCACGGTCATTGACTCTTCCCTAGAGGAGCTCAGCTTTCCATGAGAGCACAACAGAAATCTGGGGGGGGGGGGAAGCTAGAGATCAAAGGACAGTGCTTGCTCTATAATATGCTCGCTAGGACTTAGGAAAATTGAATCTACTTCTCCAAGGCTCAGAGACTATCCTATCCTTAGAAAGCGAAAGTGACCAGAGTTTTCCACAACTCCACAGCCACCCAAGCCTTATACATAATCAAACTGGACAGTGGCAAAACTCCTGTGTGGAAGATACTATTTGTCTTACTTTCTTCTTCCTGGAACAAAGCACTCCTATTTAAAAACAATTTTGGGGGCCAAGGATTTGGCTCAGTGGTTCCAGTGCCTCTTGCAAGCTCAAGGACCCGGGTTCGATTCCCTAGTAACCACATATAATAATGGGTGTGGAGACTCATGCCCACCATCAATCAGTACCACATACCACAGTGCCTGGTGTGGTGGCTCACGCCTGTAATCCCAGCACTCGGGAGGCAGAGGCAGGAGGATTGCTATGATGTGAGTCTGAGGCTGAGCACAGGGCCAGCCTGAACTACAAAGTAAGACCCTGTCTCAAAAATAAAATAAAATAAAATAAAATAAACCAGACAAAAACAATTTGGTTCACATACAGAAGCATTTGACAAAGTTTTATTTTTGTTTGCAAAATGCATCAGATGATAAAACCATGATTGTCTTTCACCCATGAACACAAACAAAGCCATATTTTTCAGAATTGTAGAATAAACTAAGTTCATTGACTGAGGATCTACTGTACCTGTACTCACAAGGTAAAGGAGGAAGGGTTTATTTTAGCTCACAGTTTGTGGCAGTTTTAATCCAGATTCAGCTGCTTCCAAGGCAAGGCAGTATGGCAGAAGAGAAACAGCCTGTGGCAGGGCAGACAGGAGGCAGGAAGAAGAGAGCCTACTTTCTTTCTCTTTATTTTCCAACCAGGCTAAAGCCTGTTGGTTAATCCTGCCCACATTCAGGGTGGACCTCTCAATTATCCACCTCTAAATCTTTGCTGAACCAGTCAATGGACTAATCTAGTTATCACACACTCACGATCTGCCACCTACCCACAGCCCCACTTGTGAGTGCATGAGGCTTTGGTGGTACATTTATATAACAACACTGCTGCTATTTTTATTCCTATTTTACAGAAGAGGAAAATGAAGATTCAAGGGATTAGATCACAGCCCAAGGGTTCCTATATAAATACAGGAAAAGACATCACATAAATATTGTCTCAATGAGACACAGACTATATCCAGTGAATACACCACTGTATGTTCTGAAAGATATTAAAATCAGAACATCTTTTCTGAAACTTGGAAATAAACACAGTTGGTTCCTTTCTGACCAGAAAAAGAGGTTAATACAACACACCAAAGCAAATGGAGCCACTGTCCTACATGGGCCACTTTTGTATATCACTCATAGTTGGATTATTGCCACCCCAGAAGAAGGTACAGTAAGTGACATGTTTAGCAGGAATGATTCAGAATCTAAGTGGGGAATTTGCCCAAAACCTCTCAGGGAGGAAGACTTGGTACAAAAAAACGAACCTAACTCTGCTGGTGCCTCACTCACACTTATGCTCCATGCTGAGCACCTTTAATAGACAAGCTACAAAGAATCTTGCATGTTATGCTAAGAGCCAGGCAGGCAGGGAAGGCTTCCTAGAGGAGGTGAGCCTGAGCAAGCTTTGAGACCTGGCCAGAGCAGGTGTGGGCTGTGCTAGAAGAGAGAGTCAGCCCCCTCCTGCTGCCAGACTCCTCCCTCAGCAAGAAGACTGCCCACTGCAAACCACAAATGACTTTGGCTAAAGGAAAAGCATGTTTGAAGACACTACTAGCAAACAGCTTAATTGCACCAGGCGATCCTTGCCATCTCTTCAATAGATAAATAGCTGTCACAGAGGGCATTAATTGGAATGGCTTAAATAGCTGCTATTTATTTACTGTCACAGG
Organism: Petromus typicus; assembly: GCA_004026965.1. Taxonomy (NCBI): domain Eukaryota; kingdom Metazoa; phylum Chordata; class Mammalia; order Rodentia; family Petromuridae; genus Petromus; species Petromus typicus. Next base: position 8,660 of record PVIR01015669.1, read on the forward strand.
ACAAGTAACTGAGCATCCAGTTGAAAAGCTTGGCTGAAACTCCAACCCCACCCCTTTTCTTTGCCTCCTTATCCAGCCCCACAAGCCCCTTCAATTTGCCCACCAACTCTCCCCACCTCCTTTGGGAGTGGCGCCAGATCAGCATTTTATTTTATGTTGCCTGATTTATCTGTTCTGCAAAGCTTTCATTTCAACTTGGAGAATGTTCAAAGTAAAGCTCACCCTGTTACAGACTTAATTGGACCATATTTCAGTCCCAGTGCATCTGTTCAGTGTGTCTTCCTTATCCTGGGTCCATAAACTTTTATTAAGTTATATATCAGTGAACATACATATATTCCACTAACATGTTTTAGATATATTTTCCTCTTTCTTTCTCTTTCTTTTTCTTTCTTTTCTTCCTTCCTTCCTTCCTTTTTTCCTTCTTTCCTTCCCTCCCTCTTCTGTTTTACCATGGGAGAAGACCACCTATGCACCTAGAGGGAGATGGAATAGAACACACTCATATCTCTATCTTTGTTTAAACTGGAAAGGACGGGGTCATATTAACCTCAATTTAGCGCAGTGAAGAATAGGTGTCAGAGTTGGGATTCTGCTAATTTCCATTCCCTTTATTGGGAGTGTTTGATATGCTAATTCTCAACAGCCTATTCCCCAGCCCCTCCAGGAAATCTGCCTTTCAATAGTGCAGCTCCTGGGGGGAGGGGAGAGAGATAAGGGACGTGGAATAATATTCAAAAAGAAAACAGACTTAAACCCAAATGGCAAAACATTTTCCACAATCGTATTTAGTAATTTGAAATATGATTTTTAAGTAGATGTGAAAGTACTGTGCCACATGACGAGAAAACATACATTTTCTCTGGGGCCCTGGCTCCTCAACTGATGGTCTAGATCAAAGGTTCTGAGTGATTGTTTTGGGACTGACATCACAATTTTTTTTTTTCTAGAACAAAATTTCCCTCCTTTGAAAGTCATCCCAGCTCTAACCCCATCTCTTGGTTAAGACCTTGCTAAACCAACTGACAGGGGGTCAAGGCGAAAGCCTCCCCAAATGGAGTTCTGGAAAACCACTAAATATTGGAAAGGGAGCCAGGAGGCTGGACTGTAGTGGAAACAATGCCTACTGGTCCACATAGTGAGAGCTTTACACTTTCCAGGATGTGCAGCAAAACTCACTGAGATTAATTCTGGTCTGGGTGTCCACTGAATTTTAAAAGCTCATCAAAATTCCCAAAGCCAAGTGCAGCCCTCTCCAGCAAGGCTCCAAGCCGCATATATCCATACATATCAGTCAGCTAATTGGATCCGCTGCTCAACTTCAGAGCCTGAGAAAGCATTTTCCTAATAGATGTTGGGGTCGTCCTGTGCCTACTTCCACCACATGATTATTGTGCCTTTTCTTTAGTGTAATTCTTCAGACTTCTTGGAGAAAAGAGCAGTTTTGCTTTGTGCCCTGTATCCCCGGGCGCATGAAGGATCTTCACATGGTATCCCAGAACCTGACTAAAAACGGCCATTCCCTCTCAAAGGGCTCTGTACTCCACCTGTAATAAGTTAGTCTCAGGGACTTTTACTTAAAGTGTGCCTTTGGGCAGGTCGGGTCTGACTTCAGTCTCCACCATTAGTTCCAAGGCTTTAGACAAGTTATTTAACTACCCGGAGGCTGTGTGAAATAGACATAAACTGCATTCCTCCATGAGATGGCTTGAGATTCGAAGATAGTATATGAAAAACATTTAGTCTGGAGCCTGGATAGGGATGCATTAATGACAATAATAATGTTTTATTAGTAGTATATTCTACCAATATTATTATTATTACCATACTATTTTGTTATTCCTATGCTATGCCTTTATTATTATTATTATTATTATTCTACACATGAAAAAACTGTTTCAAAAGATTTCTTCACTCAAAAGACAAATTTTAAATTTTGTGTATTGAAAATTACAAGTGATGGATGTGCCTAAACCCTATGAGAAGTGTTAGATACAGAAGGTGAAGACACGATCGCATTTATACAGGAATTCTGGGAGTTGGGGGAGGGGGTATGTGAGGGAAATAAGTAGGTGGTGCAGGCAGAGGAGCGTGTTCACCTGTAAACAACCACATGCGCTCCAGTGTCCTAAGCCAAGTTCACACAGTGCCTCCCTAATATGAGAAGGAGGGGCTATCTGGCATGGTGGGGCTGGTGTCTGAACAGCTGGGCTATTACAAATGGGCTTTGATGAAGGAGCATGTATGTATCAGGCGGGAAAGAAAGACATGGCATTAAGAGAAGAAAAACAGAATATATACAAAAATCTAGACAGAAGCAATGTGTTAAGGACTAGAGTTCAGTGTGGTAGAAATGCCGGGTATACAGATATAAGTAGCTAATGGTGAAGTTGGAATCTAGCATATAGATTATCTATTCCTCCTTAAGGGATTACTCAGAGATTTTGCTTAGAACAACAAACACGTATCATCACAGCATTTATAGTGAAGAAACCAGGCTCATTGTGGCCAGGGCCTCTGGCTCCTGGTCTTGTCTCTTACAAGACTATGATTGCCATGTCAGCCAGGGTCCTGGGCATCCTCAAGACCAGCTGGAAGATGATCCACATCTGATCTCACTCATGTTGCTATTGGAAAGATTGGGCTCCTCACTAGCTACTGACCTAAGATCTCCCTGAGCTCCTTGCCCAATGGGCTTCTTTGTGGAGCAGCTCTAAGTATAGAATCAACTCCATAAGAGTAAACAGTAAGGGGTGCAAGAGAGCACTAAAGTGTCACAAGATGAAGGTCAGGTTGGTCCTTTTCCCATTTCCTTCATTCTTGCCCTATTTTATCTTCTAAAAGAGTATTCAGGGAGGGGGAAAAGGGAAAAAATGAGAATCAAGTCATGTCATATTCTGGTACAAATTCTTAATGATGAATGCAATTACCATGTGTATTCAAATTGTACCAATAAAGATAATTTTTAAAAGGGTATTGCTAGGCCTAACTCAGGCTCAGGTAGAAGGGATTTTAACACAGGAGGTAGAAACCATTGAGGCCACCATAGAAGGCTTCCCTCTATCTATAGAGTGAGAGGAAGATTGGGACAGCATTTGTGTGCTTAGCCAAGAAATTTGTGCTTTACTTTATGAAAAGTGAGAAGCTACTAAAAATGTTTTTAAGAGATGAGGTATGAAAATGAATGATGGGATATGATTTATATTTTAGACTGGTGCATTCTACGCTGGAGGAAGGACAGTGGAAAGACTGGAGCAGGTGAGGCTAGTTGGAGGCATATGGGGCTACTTGGTGGGAGATAAGGTGGGCTTGATCTAGTATTATGAGAAAAGAGATAGAGAAGAATATTATTTCCAGAGTGTTCACCAATAAAGCTGTTATTGACTGACATAGTGGCTGGTTATAGGGATGAGAAAGAGAAAGGAGTCAACATAACTGCAGTCTGAATGAACGAGGAACCTGCTCACATTCAAATAAAGTATGAGCAGGAAACACTGATGAAGAAGCAGTTCTGGGAAGGAGTTGAGGAAGAAATTCTGGGGTCTGAACTCAACTAAAATTGTTCAAGTAGTTTCCAAGAAAGAACTGGACCTCACTAGCAGGCTGGTGCCACCTCCTATTGAGACATTAAAGGGCTCAATGCTGGGACAGAAAGTGTGGACCAAATCCTGGTTTTGTCACTCTGATGATGTGGCAGTAAATTATTGTCTTGTCTGAGTTTCTTTAGTATTGAATGAAAGTTATATTGGGATGTACCCTAAAAGATCAATATGAGGATTAAATAAGATACCCTGTGCCATATGTCTAGCAGAGAGCCTCTGAGACGTGGTAAACACTGACTAGAAAAAATTTTAACACACTGTAGGTGTCAGTGTACACAAAGACAAAGTCTGGAAAAGGGCTTGGCATGTTCTCCAAATTGATCGACATTGGTGAATAGCACCATTTCATAGACAAATATATTGCCACTACATTTGTCAGTTTTTTTTTGGTGACAGAACCAAATACCTGACATACACAGCTTAAAGTAGGGAGGGTTTACTTGGTTTTCCTGTTTCAGAGGTTTCAGTCCAAGGTAGAAACATGGACTGGTAGAAGGGTTTGGTGGAAGACAGCTCACAGCATCCAAGAAGCAGAGAACAAGAGAGGGAGAACCAAAGAGGAAGTGGTCAGCAACCAGATCCAGTCCCCATGGTCATGCCCCCATGACCCACCCAGAGGTACCCGAAAGTGTGCTGTACTACTTGCCTTGGCACCTCTTGTTATCTTTGCCTTCTGACTATCAAGATCAACCATCACAGCCATCCATGTGGTTTTATAGTCTCCTGTAATGATATTAAAAATAGAGAAAGGAAATAGAATAAACTACCATTATAATAAACTTTATTTAACTTGATATATGCATAGTATGATTCAATTCTGAACTTTGTGGTAATTGACAACTTATTTCATATACTTTAGTTCATTCTGAATTTCAGTACACATTTTACACTTAGAGCAAATATCATTTGAAATTAGCCAAATATCATGTGCTCAGTGGTGATACCAAACTGGATAGCTCAGTCTCAGAGTAAGCCCAGGGGTTGTTGTGGAGTGTGGCAGGCACACTGGGTGTCATGGTGGCTGTAATAGGAACTATAATAGTTCTGTGAAGAAGGCATTTGCTAGGGTGAAAAAGAGGGAATCGATGTCCTACTGGACTCTGAATTGACAAGGCCTTGAACTGAAGCATTGACAATGATCATAGTTATCCCATTTTCTGGATAAGAAACTGAGGAAAAAATAGGTGTAGAGCAAGGATTCGAATGGAGGAAGTTCCAGACCCTGCTCTTGGCCACTGTTCTCTGCCATCTTTGGACAGTCTGCGTGTTCTGTATGTTAGAAGAAGAGCTCTGAGGAACTGCTGAGGGGTTGATGGTGGCCGCTGAGGAAATAGGAAGAACCAATTGAGACTTCAAAGTCTGCTGAGAGAGCAGCTCTGTAGATAGAGATGCTTAGCGTAGTTGACACAGAGAGGGGATCATCTTGGGCAGGAACAGTTCGAAGAGTGAGAATGAAGATGTAGTAGAGGCCTGTTAGAATCCCAGCAGACATGCGGATGCGGTTCTGAGTGGCAGTTGGAGACGGGTACATATTGTGGATGAGAGGAGTGAAGATATGAGGTCATCACAGTATCAGTGGTGTTTGGGAAAATGGATAAACTCCCTAAAGGAAAGAGAGTAAATAGAGAAGTAGGACCCAGCAACAAACTAGAGACCTTCTGCTCAGAGAGCAGGGACCAGGGCTCTGGCAGAGCCACAGCCCGAGAGACAGGACCTTTTCTTCCCCTTCTCTATTCCTTGGTTGTGTTCATGTGCCATCTGTCTTGCTGGATGCCCCTCCCTGGCTTAGCCCACCACCGCTGCCTGTTTAGATCTAGCCTCCTCAGAAAATCCCTTGTACTCTCTGAATCTCTTCTCGCATGATCACTTCTTAAGGCGACTGTGACAGATTTCCAAAAAATTCATGGCTTGGATGATGAACTGAATCTTTGCAAAATTCTGATGTCTGAAATCAAGGTGCTGGCAGAGCCAGGGCCCCTCTGCCCCTGGGAGAAGCGAACACTTCTTTGGCTTATAGAGACTCTGGTGGCTCCAGGTGTCCTTTCCTTTGGCATCACCACTGGTGTGTGCTTCCATTTCCACATGACTCTTGCTCCATATCTGGTTGTTCTGTTTGTCTCATGAGGAGATTTACTATTAGATTTAGGGTCTACTGTGATAATCCAGGATAATTGGAGGTCCTTAGCTTCACTAGATCTAAAATATAATCTGGTACAATTTTGATGTTTGGTAAAAACACTACATATTTGGTAAAATATTTGGTAAAACACTACATTCACAGGTTGTGGAGCAGGTTCTGGTCATGTGAACAGATCCTCTCTGGGTCCCATGCAGCACAACACACACTTTCAGAGGCGACTTATCTCTCTGCAGCTCCCTCTGACAAGGCAAGTCATGGAAACACAATTGTTTCTATTCCAACTGAAACATACAAGGAAAATTATATCCCCACTAGAGAGAATACTGGTTGGAAAAGGGGGGAATGTTACTGTTTATGAATAAAGAACAGATGTCTATTTTTAGACACAGTCTTTGTAGCACATAATAGGAAAAGGCACAGATAGTCATGATATTTGGTATTGTAACGTTACAATCCAGGGTTCTAGTACCTGACAAAGTTCTAAAATTGGGAAATGGAAGTAAATATAGCAAAAACTTGTAGAAACATTGAACTGGAAAACTGTTTCTCAAAGGTGGGTATTGTATCATGTTTGACCCTATGGGTATCCCGTATGCGTCCCCATCTGTCTCTCTCTCCCACACACACATACACACACACACACACACACAAACATGCGCACATGCGTGCTGATGCACACCCAGCACATGAGCACAGAATGAGCACAATATAGATTATAGATGGCCTAGAAGAACTGATGACATGCATTCGCTTCCTTGTGGCCTTAAATGCTTCATCTAAAGAGACCAGAGCGGCCGGCACAATCACAGGACACCATCAGGTCGAACCCTGGCTTCACCCTCTCCTCAGCTTGGCCCTGCTGTTTCTGCCCCACACCCTCGGGTTGGAAGTGCTTTGAATTATGGACTTTAATAGGCGTCTATTTTACAGCCTAAAGTCACAATGTCTAACGATTTGAAATATTACCACTGCAGCCATTGCTCCCTTCAGAACTCTACATATTTAAACAGAATTTCAGTTACCAGGAAAACTCATCTTTAGGGAGAAAGAGGGAGGGATGGGGTAGGAAATCCACTGATTTAGTGTTTTATCAAGAGGAACAGAGTGTGGCAAGAGCTTGCTGCACATCAAACGGCCCCAGCGTGGAGAATTCAGCAAGGCAGAGAGCAGTGCAAATTGGAAGATTTAAAAGCCTCGAGTTTCAACATCGCTTTTGTTTTTCCAGACCCTAGATATTAATAAGACTATTGTGCAAATTATAAGTCTCCCTGTTTTAGGAGATGGGGGGAATTAAACATTTGCATAAGCCAACAGATTGCAATTCCCAAAGCTGACATTTCTGAGTTCCTGTCCTTGGTGTTGGTCCACAGGCAGGGAGTGAGCTTTCCTTGTTACACAGCACCCTGCTTGGCTGCCCAGTGCTGTGGTGAAGGCTCCTGCTCTAGCACCACCCCTCTCTTTCCTTCCAGGAAACATGAATGCCCTGGTTCAAACTCTCATCATGACTCCCTGAAATGCAATTACTCATTAGCGGGCCTCTGGTTTCATTTTCTGGTTACCTATCTGGAATTCTTTTCCTCTTCATGTGTGCTAGACTATCTTTCTCATCATGATATTTCCATGTTCAGGAATCTGCGCTGTCTCCCTGTTGCCTATAAAGCTCCCACTGTAGACTAAAGTTCTCACTCTCAGCAGGGCTCACGGGGCCTCCACAGGGGACGGCCTGTGTCCAGCACCCTTGGCTAGTGCTACTCCCTGGATTTTCTAGCCAAACCAAGACCCCCTCTTTCCCCCTTGCTTACCACTCCTTCTTATTTCAGGCTCTACTCCAGCCAGGACCCCAAGGCAATTCCCTTCTCCTTCCTCTCTGCTCATTCTACTCTTTCCTTTATTCTGAAGGCTCCCTCCGACCCTGTATAAGCTTTTTACTCTCCAACTCACCCCGAGAAGGAGGGTGAACAGGGAGACACACTGAGCACCAACACCTCACACACCCATTCAGCGTGGGCCTTCCTAGGTGGTGAGCAATTGACTCATTTTACACGAACGTTGGATCCGTCGTTGTGGCGCACGAAATGATAAGAAATGTTGCATGCTGGCTTTGTTCACTTATTATTACCTCTAATAGCATTGCATTAGCCCCATTTATTAAATACCTTCTCTAGGTCGACGAACATATGAGTGTATGTCCTTTAATCCTCCCACATAACCCCTCACGGTAGTGACACTTCGTCAGGAAATACGGTACAGATGCTGCCACTGGGGAGGAAGCGTACACAGATTTATTTAATTCCATCTCCATCCTTCACTCTAAATGGGGAGCTTAATAGTAATTATCTGTTTGATCTCTTTCTGTGCTAACATTGATAATCATCCATTTTAATCCTATTTTGCAGATAAAGAAAATAAGGCTCAGTGAGGTTAACGACTTGCTCAAATGCAGTGACGAGACGGCACAGAAACGGAAATTAATCCGTATCTTTCTGACTCCAAAGTTGCTCTCTCCCGGCTCTCGCCCCGCACTGCTGCAGAGTGGAAAGACTGTTCAACAGGAAGAATCACTCAGAGGTGCCTCAACTCTGCTCTCAAATGTCTTTAAAAATCTCTGACCCATGGCATGTTAGCTTTGTTATGGATAGCACTTGGCTGGGCCTGGAAATCCAGTCTCCATTCACTCAAGCTGCACAAAGTACCATAAAACCAGACAAGCAAGCCTTGGTCACGAAGAACTGTGCGAATCACTTTCAAATAGAAACAGTTTACTCCCGACATGGTGGCGCACGCTCTGTGGCGCTTGTGCGGTACTCTCTGAGGGTCACCACAGGAAAGCACACGGAGGGTGTATGTGACATGGTACTGTGTCTGTGTGTGTGTGCACATGCATGCGTGTGCATTAAATAAGCTGCTAGTAACAGTTACATCTTCCTCTTCTCTTTGTTGGTCACTGATATATGAATGCGCAATAGCAACACAGAAGGTAAAATAGAATTCTACCTGTTCAAGCACAGAAAACAGAGCATTATGGGAAAGTCCAGCGGTGACGGGGAGTGGTCGACTTTTTGCCTCCTCTTCTGCACCCACCTGTGGGTGGATCCTCTGCTGTCATGCACCTGGTCTGCCACCTACACCTTTTCTTCCCATCTTTCTGCAAAGAGCCAGTCACGGGAACTGGCAATGACAGTGTAATCAGTGGAAGTGATTCCTTAATGGTTTTATAGCAAACAGGAAAAAAATTCTTTCTTCCTGCACAAAATGTAATGTTGACTCTTAATGTATTAAAAGAGAAATGATACTTTGTTAAAGATATTTGCATATGAGTTAAATGTTTATAATTCACTTAACATAAATTCAAATCAATTAAAAATTCAGTAAACACACAAACTTGAAATCAGGATTATGGATAAGAGTATAATCATGTGCATTTTAAGGTTATTCAATTTATATATTTTTGGTCTGCACAATATTAAGAAAATCCTAATCCAAGGAGATAAGGTTTAGTTTTCTCTTAGGTCTGAATTAGCAATAAAGTAAAATTAAAACAAAGCAAAGCAATGGTGTTGAAATACAATTATTCTAATCACTGATTTAAGAATTTGAAATGTTTTCAGTAGAGAGTATGAAAAGCTTTCATCTGAAACTGTACAGAAACATAAGTCTAATTTTATATAGGCTGGGCTGTCGTGCAGTATTTATGAGGCACATAGAGGTGTTTTAATTGTTTTTTATATGCACCCAGGTATGCAGTTATGTAGAACTCAAGATTCATTCATTAAACCTTAAACCTCTGGAGATACTATATGCAAACCTGTATCCAAAGCATGGGGTGGCCACTGATGTGGGTCTGGGGTCCTTAGGGTCCCCAGATGTGGGCTGCTGGAAACTTACATCTTAATGGGCTGCCCTAATCGTAGCAAGCAGCCATGGATCAAAGGACACGCATGAGAGATGTGCGATCTGTCTCTTGTCAGACAAGGTGGTACTTCTACACATTGGAACACCTTGATTCTGCAACGCCTTCCTGGGCCGTCACTGGTGTCCCAGTGTGTGGGTTGGCCTGTCTCAGTGCTTCCTCACCACACTGGCATCACTCTCACCTGGCCCAACACTCACTCATGCTATGACACCTACTTGTGTTTACTTCCTGTTGTTTCTGCTGAAGTTGTCTTCTAGGTTATCTTCAGATTATTTATTCCTGAAGCAACTTGAATGTCATTGGAAGTTTTCCTAACACATTGTTACCTCAACATCCAAGCGAAACAATGTTGGAGTCTCTTTGCTCCATTTTTTTATTACTGTCAAAAATGGTATCAGCCACCATTTATTACTCCTCTGATAGGCCAGCTTCTGTGGGAGTCAATGCCTTTTCATGCTTCGGAGTGTCCCTGTGTGGTGGTGACACTGACTCACAAACTCAGAGCCTACCAAGATGGTACTCATCTATGAGTTACAAGTAAAGTAGTCCCTGACAAGACTGCTCATCTTGGGCACTTTCCCATTACTGGGACATAACACCGACACCCACAACTGAAGAGGGGAAGGAGAGGTTTATCTTGGCTTATGGTTATAGTTCAAGGCCTGGCAGAGCAAGCCTGGGAGAGTGAAAGGCAGAGCCAGGTAGGACATGTAGACTCCTAACCTAGGGCCCACCTCCAATCAGGCCCCACTTTCCAGCAGTCAGTCAGCTGCAGCATCTCCATGACCTAATCACTGTTTACAGGCCTCACCTGTGAGCATATGAGGCTTTTGGGGACATTCAAGTTCGAAGCCATAACACTGCTGACCCCAAAATCTGCAGTGTTTCCATCTGCATGACATTTTCTTCCTCTGTACTTTGGTCAGCTAGCTCCCTGTTCATATTTTCAGGGGTTGATGCATCAGACTCTACAACAGTCAGACATTTGCATTTCATTTCTCTTCCCTATAGAACTTTTCAAACTTTTTGAAGGTATAGATAATATCGAAGCCAGATCTCTGGATTGTAGCTAATAGGTAAAGCTCAAATAGTTGTTGAATTTAATCTAAAGGAACAGAATCATAAAAGTGATAGCTGGTGATATTATCTCTCTTATTCATCTCCCTCCAGGCAAGAGCAGCCAACAACCTATCCTGACAGAAAATGCTCCAGCCTTTAATGGTTATTATCGTATTTAAGTCCTAATATTGTTCTTAGGTCCAGAAGAGCATTTCTCAAGGTGAGATATTCAGGAGGATGAAATGGAATTTGATGACTCCAAATATCTAGCAAATTCTGCATATTTGACTAACTGGACTGGAAACATTAGCACCAACACTTTAAAGGCTAACAAGTAAAAATCCAGGTGACACCACTGAGCCTGTTTCTCAAACTTGTACATCCGTTGTACAGTTTTTCACCTAACATCTGTTTGTAGTCTGTGAATCAGTCCAGGATTCTGTAGAACTTTCTGTGGAAAGAACAGACCCGTCCTAATCTTTTATTGATTGATCTCCTGTCATGTTTCCAAAATGCATTACAGTAGCCAAGGTACACTTTAGTCTGGGTTTGTTTCTTCTCTGTGTTCAGTAGAAGCTGAGAGCCATTTATTTCTTTCCCTTCTTAATCAGAAGGCTAGTTTTCCCAGGCCTTATCATCAGCAGCAGGCTGGTGGGGGTGATTCACTCTCCATACACACTTAAGATACGTGAAATCCAGTGATCTCAAGGGAAATTAGAGTCAGAAAGCCCCTGCATTATAAGCCAAGTCCATCTAGGGAGGGAAGGTTGAATCCCCTGATTTCTACACTTCATTTAAACTTTGCCATGAGTATGGGGTTTTCCCCTAGCTGTTGCAAAGTACAGTACAGACAGTATGCCTTTCCTCACCAAGATCACGTTAGCTCACATTTTCCTCAAAGATTATTTGGTTTAAGTGATTTCCCTGGAGATCTAGGGCAACTTACATACTCCTGTAAGTCATGGAACTTTCTACAACGTCCTCCATCATCTGTGTGATACGTATGTCAATGCTGTGGTTTCAATTACAAGATGGACAGCACCTTGGATTTCCAAACCTTGACATTTCTTTCTCCTACAGCTATAGGGAAGCCATCACAGCTCCTGAGGGCTTGGTCCCCAACATGAATTCAGGAAACAACTGCTCCCACCACCCCATCATTACCACCTCTGCACAAACTACTGTGATCTCCCATTGAACCAGAGTCACAATTTCTTAGCCCCTCTCTGGCCTCAGCCCCTGCCCTCAGCAGTCTATTTTCTTCTTTCGTTCCTCTGGTACCAGGAATTGAATTCAGGACTTCCTGTTTACAAGGCAGGCACAGCACCACTGAACTAAATCCCTGGCCATCCAACAACCCATTTTCAATTCCTATAGACAGATAATCCTTTTGAAATTTCACTCAGACCATATTTGTTTGTCACACTTTAGTACCAGACCATCCAGAGTTTTTGTCTTGTTCAGAGGAAAAGTTCCTGTCCTTGCCGTGGCCTATAAGGCCACACCTGTTTATGTCTGACTGCTTTCCACATTCACTCTGTCCTTCCTCCCCCTGAACTCTGGCCTCCTTGCTGATCACTAACCATACGACATGTTTCCACCTCAAGACATTTGTATGTGCTATGGCCTAGCTGTAGCCTGATCTCTGGTTCCTCCCTAAGTTTACTTTCTTTCCTCCTTCAGGTCACTCCTCAAATGTTTCCTTGAATCTTATCCTACCAATGAGCACATTGCTCCCCCAAATCCTCATCTTCCATACTTTACTTTTCTGTGACGTATTATCATGTTGTAATATCCCTGCCTTGTAATATACTTGTGTTTTTTTCTCTGCCCCTGGCTCCCATGCTAGAACATAAGTTTCATGAGAGCAGGGACAGCTGTTGGGTTTTTTTTCTGCCTTCCTCAGTCTGTGGTATAAATGCATCTTAGCCTGTTAGAGTAGAACAAGAACTGTAAGTGGTCAACACCGTGGAATGACTATGCATTCTGCTGGTGTAGCTTTGGGGTTGGACACAGGTGGTGACTGGGCTTGGGGAGTTGTTATTACTATTTGAAAATGCCTCGTTCATTCCCTCCATCTGTCCTTTATGAGGCTACACAATAAACTAAAGTGTCACACTTCTTTGCTTTTAGCTGAAATTATCTCAGCTCCATGTGTTAATTCTGATTATGTAAGTCTGATCAGAATCTCTGGCTACCAGTTATAAACGCCTTTGATTTTTAGACTTGGGGAAATGAATTAATTATCATGTAATAAATGCAGATTAGTAGATGTTTTTGAAAACATGGACTGCAGAGTTGGGGGAGGGGCAGCAAATGAGTACAAACCATTGAGCTCCCCAGATCCTTTTGAGCAAGATGAGGACTTTGAGGCTCTGGGAGATGAAGTGACTTTCTCAAGGTCACACAGCTAGTCACTGAAAGAACAAGGACCAGAAACCAGTTTTTGATTCCCAGCCCTGTGTTGGAGTAATCAAAGACATAGTGTGCTGCAGAGGAGACGTATACATACTGTATGTATCGTTTGCATAACATATTACACTAAAGACAGAATCCCTGCTGAGAGTCTCAGCAGGAAAATAACAATTATTTAATCAGTGTTCTATTTATACTTTTATTGTGAAGGTTAGGTGGAGATTCATTGGCTTGATTAAGGGTGCTGCCTACACACGAAAGTGTTTACTGAGCTGAGCTCCCTGGAGTGAGATTCAAAGAAACTTGTGACATCCAAAGCACATTTTCATGTCCTGAAAGCCCCAAATATCTTTCCTGGGAATGAGATCTTTTCCTTAAAACAAACAAATGGTTATTCTTACGGGCAAACTGTACACAGTCTGCCAAGACCTAGAGTCCTTCCTCTAGACTCTGAGTGCCATTTCTTCTTTAGTATTAGTTTTTATACCTAGATTTACAAAATGAAAAGCTTTTATATGCTTGATAATGCTTGAAAGCATTATCATACACATGATATTATTTGATCCTTAGAATAATCCTGATGGGCTGGGAAAGCAGATGATGTTATCTGTGCTTTATACCTAAGGAGTCTGAAAACACTTGGGTTCAAAGACCTGTCTAAGGTTTCCTAACTTATTAATGAAGGAAATCACTGATTAGGGGGAAGGAGACATGCTTCTTTCCGCACAACACTTCTCCCTACTGAACACAGTGCTTTGTTACTGGAGTCCCCAGTAAATAAAGGGGCAGCCCTGAAACTCTCTCTCCCACTGGGGGCACCAGTGGTGGAAGCAAACCGGAAAATGAATTCTGATACTGTAGAACTGGGAGGGGAAGAACAGAGACCAGGTAACCCAGTCATACAGAGCTGAGTCAGAAGCACGAGGCGAGCTCTTGTCTCCATGTGCAGGTGAGGTGAAGTGAGGCTTGCTGGGGCTTGTGCTGTGCAGGTCATACAGCCGGTGGAGGCAGCTCCATTCCTCTCTGCATGTGCAGTCTTGGTTCAGCCCCTACCCTGGAAACTACAGCTTCCTCATGGTAAAACACAGCTGATTACTAAGATGGTCAAGTAAGAAGGCACTCAGCCTAGGTCTTTGTCTGAGAAGTGGCTGCAGCCCCAGCATGACCCTTGTTGCTTCTGTGGATTTTTCTGATGGAGGACAACTTGTACCCCAGCTCTGGGTTGGGGATATGTGACTCTTTGTCGAAGATTGGATATCTCACACTGACCACTCAAGACTTTAAAGTCCCTGGCACATATATCATTATTTTTAAAGGATTAAAAGGAAAAGGTCACAGTGTGATAAAAATATCAGCAAGTATCATTGGCATTCTCAACAATACTAGAGGTAAGCGGAGAAGAGATGGGACAGAGGGCACTGTCTGCTCCCCCAGATCACCAGGCTGATCCACGGGTGATGGAAGGTCCCCTTTCCAGCTGCCCTGCTCTTGACAGCGCCTCCCAGGCTGTCCTCTGCTTTGTAGTCCTGACCTACTTGGTGCGAGGCTCCTGGCTCCTGTCCCAACTACACGGCACTCAGACATCGAGTCCAGAGACACAGCTGCTCAACTCGCCTCACTGGCTGTCACTTTCCTTCCTCTGTCTCCGGGAACTGAAGTCCCCTTAAACAGACAAGCAATTACCCGTGTGTTACCTGCGCTCGGCTGGGTTGGTACAACAGCGGCTGAAGTACAGTAGCAGACGGCTTGATAATGGCGCGTTTTAAAGCTGATTGTCACAGGAGATAAGTGAGGTGTCTGAAAAGATGCACTTTGCTTAAACTTCTGACAGCAGACAGGATGGGACTTTTTTTTTTTTTTTTTGCTTTTTTTCCCAAGCATCCCTTTTGCGCACTGCTGTAGCTCCCCGCGATTCTCATTTCAGATTAAGCTATCAGGTATACAGTGTAATCGGGGCTTTGCTTCTGCTGCAGCCTCTGTTTGATATTCAAGCTTTTCACAAGAGCCTCCTCACTTCGAATGGCTGACTCCGGCTTGCCTGCCTGCCTCTGCGCCCTGGAGGACAGCTCTATTACATCGTGTTAACTCCGCCCCTTTCTCCTCTTTTTATGTCCGCCTCTCTGTTCTCTGGTTTTCTCCTCCAGCTTGATTTTTGCTCGTCCCCCAAGCCCTATTTCTCCTCTTCACTCCTGCCTTATTTTCCTTCCGGTTATTCTCTGTCCTTCTCCACTTCCATGCCTGTCTTCCATGTCCCCTTCGCCACCACGGTCCCGAAGCTGCTTTCCTCCTGGCACCTGGGCCTGGGAAAAGCCTGCCCTGGGGAAACTCTCAGAGACCCAGACTTGGTGGCATCGTCTGCAGAGCAACAGGGCTGGCACCATGACACGGGCTGGGCTTCAACTCCCCAAGAGCTGAGTCTGAGGAGGGTTGGGGGGAGGGGCGACTCCAAGGGGCTTCGGGAGGCCGGCAGCTGTTGGAGGCCAGGGGATTCAGAGAAGGCAGCCGAATCGAAAGAGCTAGAACACAAAATGGAGGTGTTGGCAACTTCTGTCCGACTCTGGTGCAATAAGGAGGGAGAATTCATTAGTTACAGATTGAGCTTTGCTCCCGCCAGTTTCCTATGTGCGGATACAAAGGCACCGAGGAGAAAGCAAAGCGCCAATCAATCTCTTAAAGGGGCCACTGGCTAGCATCTAATACCCGGGGAAGTGGCGGAGGGAGGCAGGTGATGACCGCTTCACTGCGGGTTCTTCAGGCTGTGAGTGGAGAAAAGCATCTTTATAAACACATTATACCTCATGGGGAGCAGGGAGAAATTCAATTAGGTTTGAATGAGAAAGGTAACTTGAATATCAATTAATTGTCTAATTGAAGATAATGGAGACCTGGGGGCACCCTGCCAGGTTGATTCCCACACCCAAATCCAGAGATTTTCCCAGGGATTAAAGATGCAATTTAATTACACATTTCTATTAGATTAGACACTGACTGCATTCGGAGCTCTGAGTTAATTACATAGTTAATTACACAGCCAATAACTCCCCTGCCTAATAACCTGCTGGCTGCGGACTGGGGCTGCAGACCGGCTCCTGCGCCTGTAATGGGCGTGCTGGGAGCCCAGGGTGGCACTGCACCTTCAGCACGGGTCTTGTGAATGCTAACAGGGAATTATGCTGCTTGTCCCCTGTTCTTGATGAACACTAAATTATTCTAATAACGTTTGTGGCCATATTCATTCTTGTCTAGGGGTAATTAAAAATGAAGGGCTTGCTGAAGGCCTCTTTTAGGACAAACAAGCTTGAACCCACAGTTGCACTGTCTTGGTGTGGATGCCCCTGTTGCTAAAGCATTCTTCTCCTCCAGCTCCTTGATCTACCTGCGGCTGTACTTTCTCCTTTCCTCCCTTTGACTGCAAGCTCAGCTCTGCAGCGGGCTTCACCTGGAAGGAAAAGTGGTCTTTTGGGGGGAGGATGGGGGCACTCGTGATTTGCCCAAGGGACACAGAGCAGGTTAAAATGCTGCAGTTTCCTCTATAGTCTGGGTTTGTCTCCAAGTCCCACTCTCACCCCTGAATCCTACAAAACCTTTTAATTCACAGTGCTTCTCTGTGGGTTTTGTCTTGGTCCATGTGTAAGTCAGTGTTTACTAAAGGAACAGATATAATACAAGATGTAAGATACATAAAAATTTCCAAGATTGGCTTACAGAGTTAGACCTGGAAAAATGCTGAGGATCTGTACACTTGAAACTGAAGGGTCAGTTGAAGGTCTGGTCTCATTGCAATGTCCCATGTGAGTCTGTACCAGGTGGCCAATGGGTCTGTGCTGGTGGCTGAAGAGTCTGTCTTAGAAGTCAGGAGGTGATATTCAAGGGAAGCTTCACTTCTCATTTATACCATATAGGCCACCAGCCACCTGGGGTAGGTCTTCTGCATCCTGGAGTGTGGAATTGCTGAGCCAGTTTAGTTGAGCATCTCTTACTCAAGTTGACACAGTCAATCAATCATCACAGTCACAGAAAACCATATACTGTGAGATTTATAATCACCAGAAGTGTAGATCTTGTAGCTGTGGAGGGTAGAAATCCAAAGTTAAGTCAGTGAAGGATGTGATAGGGACTGACTGATGCTCTGGAATATAGAAGGCCCTTTTGTGGGTGGAAGGGTTAAGGGAACCCTCTGGATTATTTATATAAAGGGCATTAATGCTATTTGTATGGACTCACCCTCATGACCTAACCACTGCTCAAACGTTCCACCTTCTGATATCATCACAATGGTTACTTTCAACATATGAGTCTGCAGGGGATGCAAACATTAGCTACAGTGGTTCCAGTGCAAGGCTGAGGATGATCTGAGTTTTAGTTTGAGTACAGACTGAAAAGAAATTACGCACATCCTGCCAACTGCCTAATGAAACAATGATCAAGGCTGAAACTTTAATTGTTCCCAGGACTTATAGAACCCACTCCTTAGCTGGACTGTCTGAGGATGTAAGGAGACCATGCATGGAAAAGTTCATTGCCTATCTATCTGCTGAGCTGTCTTCATTCCTATAGGTCACAAATGACAGCGTTCTCAATGAAAACGGCAATATTGGGTGTTGGAATCTTCCCCTCCCACCTTCTGCTAGAAGGTGCATTCTATAAGGAAGTTGATGATCAGGCTGACAGCAGACTAAGAAGAAAAAAAGCTCACCTTATGATTTGCAGTAAAAGTTTACTGAAAGCAAAAGGACATTAGCCTATGCCAATGATGAGCCCTAGACAACCTTATAAAAGCATATGAATGATAAACAAATAATTGAACTAAATGCCAGGTATGGTTTTTAGCCCCTCATTCCTTTCCACTCTGCACTCCACATAGATATTTTTAGGCCTTATGCGCATCTTCTTTCAAGCCATTCTCTTCTGAATCACACAACTCTGCTTCATCATTAACACAGATCATATTCAAACTCTCCTCCCAAGCCTACTCCAATGCTTCTCTCCTTTCCCTCCACCTCTGCAGAGCAGTGCAATCTTGCCTCACTTACCACAGTGCAGTTGATGGTTTGCTGACATCCTTGCTACCCCCATAATGAGAAAGACACAGGAGGGCACCAGCTTTGTTTTCTCCATCTGTATATGCTCAGTGTCCAACATGGCCCCAGCATATGAAATATGCCTAGTAAATAATTGTGAAGTGAACTTTGTGTGTTGCTGTAAACATTTAGAAAACTGAATATTCAATCACACAGCAGGTCTGACTAGCCTGGATTGTTCTCACTGAGGTTTGGATAGTGCTCTGCCTATCACAGCATCTCCTGAACATGATTACAGGTAGACTTTTTGAGAGCAAACAGACTTCGATGCTCTCTAGTCTTTGAAATACATCATCAAGCAAGTTTTAGAGTACTGGAAGGAAGAGGAGGACTTGCTCCATCAAGATGGCCTTTCCCCACCCTTTTCTCCTCATCTAATCCCTCTGGCTCTCTGTAACCCCCACAAATTTTCACAGTGTGCTGATACCATGTATTCCATGGGTACTAGGCTTTTTATCTTATGTACACTCAGTTTCCATAAAAGTCTGTCCAATGAGTAGGTTTGATGCTGAGAACTGTACCTTAAGAAACTAACCTCTTCAATGCCCCCATAATAGCAATGGATTCTGGTTCCATTTCAGAGTCTAGTAGTCTTAATTAAGATTTAGTACTAATAGTTAACTAAAGTTTCCAATGTCCAATGCACTCTTTGCATTGATCAGAGTCTTTTTTGAAATCCTTAACTCATGGCTCTTACATAAAAATGGCAATCACCCTTTGGGGTCATATAGCAATTGTAGAGAAGTTTGTGGTCATCACAGGGTTGGCTAGGTTAGAGTCATAGAATGGGGGAGGAACAAGAATATTAAATGTTTTGTATTATAGAAGATAACCCTTATACAAATTAGCTTCTTGTCACTGTGACAAAATACCTGAGATAAACAATTCAACGGAAAAAAGATTTGTCTTGGCTTGCGGTTGCAGAGAATTCAGTCCATGCCCAACTGGCTCCATGGTGGAAACATCATGGTAGAAAGGCCTGGCAGAGGAAAGTTGCTTACCTCATGGTAGCCAGAGAGCAGAGCTCAGTGATAAAGCATGTCCAAGAGCCAAGGGGAAGAGTCCATGGATAAGATGTATTCTCCACAATCATGCCTTCATGATCCCTCCCTGTAGCTAGGTCCTACCTCCTGTTTGCATAAGCTCACAGCAACATTGTCAAGTAATAATCTAATCAGTAGATTAACCCACTGATAAAATTAGAGCTCTCTTATTCAGTGAGCTCCAAAAGTCTCATCAGCAACCAAGTCTTCCACACAGTGAGGCTCACAGGGGACGTTTTGAACATAATGATCATACATAATGAACTGCAGTACAAATGGAACCCGTTTAGAGACACCACAATAAAATGACAAATACCTACTGTAGTAGAGTCCTGAGATAGAAATGGGAGTTGCTTATTTTAAGTACAATGAATCTTTTGAGAAGTGGCTGCATGCAGAAAGGCAAATCAGTATTCTCTCCTTGACCTCCTCCTGTACCAGCAGTATGACCCTGTATAATGTCAGGTGTAGCATCTCCCTGGTGTAGGGATTTTGAGGGAACTACAGGATGAAGACAAAGAACTCTCACATTCCTCACTTATGGCCTGACCAGGCTTCTACAGGGTGAGCAGCCTCATGCTAGAATCATGGAATGGATAATCACAACTGCTAGTCGTAGCCCATGGGTCTCCTTCAGAGCACTGAAAGGGTTTAGATGGCTCACTTGAATAAAGAGGACACACAGCATTTCTGAGTTGACTCCTCCCCAGGGAGTCGTCAATTACTTGAAAAGAAATCCATTCAGAGAAGTTTCCCTTTCTAAGAGATAGCAGGGAATCTACTACCAACTTAACTATTAAATCAGTATGTTAAAGCACTTGGGATAGTGGAGACAGCTGGCTCTATCCCTCTGCTCCTGGGCCATTCTAGACTGGTGGGTGGGCACCCTCTTCTCCCAGGTGAACTTTGTGGAGGGAGTGATAAGAAAGCAAAATGTAAGACAAATTATTGGCTTTGGGCAACTGAAACTCATAATAGACAGAATGAAATTTATGCACAGTATATGGTGTATTTGACTGATTTGTCAGAATACAATGAGAACCAGGTTCAGTAAGTGGTCGAGAACTGAAGAAGTGAGGTAGCCATGAAAGAACCCAAGTGGGTCAAAAACTGTGGCTTCTCCTGATATTGCTTCCCAGTGATGAGCAGGCAGCCTAGACACCCTGGACACTGATCAGATTACCCTTGTCCACTGCCATCCCAGGCCTGACTGAGTGATCTTACTGCTGCTGCTACTGCTGCTGCTGCTGCTGCTGCTGCTGCTGCTGTTGCTGCTGTGGATGATGATGATAAGGCAGCCACCTCCCCCTCTGTGGGTGCAGCTCTCACAGTACAGAGTCTGGAGCCAATGCACGGAACTGGCCAAATGCGACTCAGGTTTCCACTGCTATTTCAAGAGAGAAAAACAAGCCTGTTCTTTTTACCTTCTAGAGCAGAAGCATTCTGCTCCCTTTGGAAATACTGTCTTTGTCCATTTCCTGCTGCTCTAACAGACTATCTGAAATGGAGTGACTGATGAAGAAAAGTGCATATTCAGCTCATAATTCTAGAAACTGGGAAGTTTGAGGGTTGGACAGCTCCATTTGGTGAGGGCCTCGTGCTACTCTGCATCATAGTAGAAAGCCAAAGAGCAAGTGGGCAGCAAGCTCATGTGGAAGGGAGTAGGTGGGGCTGAACTTCCTCAGGGGCTAATCCCTTCCCTTAATGAAGGCATGAAGCCATTCACAAGGACTTTGTCCCTATGACCGAAATGACTTCTTAGTGAGCCAACATCTCCCAACATCACTGGAGAAATCAAGATTCTTATACATGAACTTTGCTAAGACACTTTCAAGTCTTAGCTTTTATCCAAAGTGAGCAGTCTAAAGGTGGTGTGGGTTTATTTGGGCTCACGCTTTCAAATGTTTCAGTCCATGGTCTCCTGTCTCTTTTATTTTTCGATCTATGGAGGAGCACAGCATCATGGCAGAAGGAATAATGCAGAGTAAAGCTACTACTTCATGTGTCCTAGGAGTCAGAGAGAGAGGGAGGAAGGAGCCTGAGACCAGATATATCTCCAAAAACACACCTTTACTGATCCACTTTCTCTAGCTCGGCCTTACCTCCTAATAGCCCATTCACCTATGAGCTCATCAGTCCATTCATGAGTTTAGTGGCTTCATGATTCAGTCTCCTCCCTGGATCCCACCTCTGAACACTGTTGCATTGGGATTAAGCCTTCAATGCATGAGTTTTTGAGGAATAGTTTAGATCTAAGCTTTAAAGTAAGAGATACTCACAAGCACAACACAGATAATCTGATGTTAGGCAGAAAAAATAGACAAATAGCTATTGCTAAAAACATTAAAAAGCACAATGCAAGTAGACTACAGTGATTTCTACTACAAGAAATGTAAATTGGTATTGATAATCAAGACAGAAAAAGACAGGAAAGAGGAAGAATACTAAATTCTTCTCCCTGAGGCTGAGACAATTAAGAAAATTGAGATTTTCTTATCCTTCCCTCACAGGATGGAAGAAGACTTAGTGAACTAAAATCTCTTCTCTGCCATTACTTTTATAGTTAGGAACAAATAGAGACTAGAATCAACAACTCAGGTGTCATCCTATGATTTTTTCCTGGTGGCTTACCACCCTCACAGTTAAATAGCACTCACAAAAGATAAATTGTAAGACAATGTATCCTACCTCTCTGAAGGGCCTCAGGAACAGACTTCTCCATGGAGTGTTGTTGTTTAAAGCCCACTCTTGTGTAGAGAAATCAAAGGAGTATATTCTGGACTCACCAGTGGACTCATATAATGATGAGATCATACTGAAAGTGCTGGTAGGAGATGGAGCCAGGTTGGAGGAGATGGGTCAGTGAGGCCATGCTTGTCCCTTCTCTTTATCTGCATGGTGGCCTTGGAATAAGTAAGTAGATTTCCTTCACTGCACCTTTCCATCTTGTTGTTCTGCCTCGGAACCCACTTAGCATGGACTGACCAGGCTGAAGCTGTGAGCCAGAATAAATCTTTTCTTATTGAATTTGTTTGGAAACTGCTTTGCATACCTTTCCTGCCTTTATCTTTGCAGGGCCCCATCACGGGCCTTGAAGAGTTCTGCGAGTTCTCTTGTGCTTCTATAGTCACTGCAGGAACTCATCTCACCTGTCACACTGATCCAAAAAAATGACAGACGTGTGGATCAGAGCCTTTCCAGCAGAACTAGCCAGGATCAGCCAACCCTGAGGCAAACAGCAGATGTGCAAACAAAAACAAGCAACTGATGTCTTAAGCCACTGAATTTCAGGAGTATGTAATTCAACAGTAACAGACTCAAACAATAAACCTTGGTTTTTGTTTGGGTACTTGACTTGTAGATCAGTTTCTGGCAGCAAAGAAATGAACTCCTTCCTAACACACATATGTACACACACTATTTGTTCACCTACGTGCACACACAAACCTACAAACCTATAAAGTATGGCCAGAAAAAATCACTTACATTTGCATTTTCTATTCAGCCTCAAGTTCATGGGGTATTTAACATCCCAGAAATCACCTTGTAGTTTGGCTTTGAACCCATTTAACACCCTTTTGTCCATTTGGGCCTGGTGCCAGCTTCCTGTAAACACCGTGTAAGTCAATAAGCAATGATTTGGTCACTGAGATTAAGTTGCTGCCAGAAAAAGCCAAGAACAGTGCCTTCCTCTCAGGCTTCTTGGCTTCTTCAGAGGCTACTAAGTGGAAGAATTCTGGGAGATCATGCTCCCATCAACGTATACCAGCGGCAGAATCACAGAAACCAATACCAGAGTGGAGGAGGCAGAAATGTACAAGGAGAGACAGGACTGGGGATTAAGCTCAAGTGGTCCCGTGTCTACCTTGGAAGAAGGGAGTGAGCGTCAGTGAGCCAAATGGTCAGAAGGCAACCCTATGTTGGTGAAGATTATGAAGAGAGAGAAAAACTGGCACATGGGCAATGTACATTGCAGAGCATGAGCTCAGAGGGAACCCGGATAATGAATTCAGTGTCATACGGCACTAAGCTCCAGCCAGCATCTGACAGTGGGGAAGCACTGGCAGAAACCAGTGCTCTGATAGCTCAGCCTACTTCAGACCTCGAGGAGCTCTGAACCATGAAGAGAACATGAGGAACATATTCCAAGGAAGCACTCTATCACCAAGAGACAACATATTGATCATGGTCTCCGGGCAGCTGACTTCTCAACTCAGAATGCAGCAGACGTGTTAATAAATTCCTATTCACCTGTGAAGATTGAGGTCCCAAGATATTTCTGCACACTATCCACAGGGAGAGGGCAGCAGACACATTCCTATCAGAGGAGGGTGGCAGAGGGCTGCCTGGGGCTGACTACTGACACTAGTCTGGGATTTGAGAGTTTCTTTGCTGGAAAACCCCTTCTGATTCTACTAGAGTTTCTGCTAATTCTACAGGTGTTTGGATTTTATCTTGTATTTATTTGTTTGTTAATTTTTGGAGACAAGATCTCACAGGCTGGCCTCGAACTCACAATGCTCCTGCCTCAGTCTCCTGAACTTGGATTACAGGCGTGCAGCACCATGCCCAGTATATTGTGGTATATTGATACAGCATTTATTTCAACTGACTCCTACATCTGGGGGTCCCTTCCCTAGTGCTAAACACTTCAGACTTTGGGTTTGACATGGACGATGTCATGGACTGATTTGGGTAGGAAAACTAGGAGCCAGCAGATTATGGACTCAGAGGTGGCACAAGGTGCTGCTTCAAGCAGCCCATGAGTTCTTCATAGAAGGAGAAATGTAGGAAGCATGGACAATTCGTGAAGTGGCTGCTGTGATGGAAGGAGGTCATTGGTGGCAGAAACCAGAGAGTGATGCAAGTGAAGGGTGAGGCTGGTCCTTGGGCCCAGCACCAGCTTCCTCTCACTTTGCAGCCAAAGACTCCAAGACCCAGCAAGGGAGAGGGATTTGTTTCCAGGTGAGCAGCTAGTTGTATCTGTTGGAGACCTGCCTTCTAGTTTTGTTGTATTTTTACTGAGCCTCTTTCTCTAAATTGGATGGTTGGCACTCTTAGATCCAAACGTTCCTTCTTAGGGAAAAATGCACTTATTTAGGAGCATTAGTTTGAATCTCAGCTCTTCTACTTACTGACTATGTAATCCTGAACAATATCCACAGCTTCTCTGAGCCACTTTTTCCTCCTTACTGACATGTTTTTTTCATGGCTCATCTAAAGGAGTCTTACCTCACAAGAGTGTACAAAGTCCTTAGTACTGTGTCTCATATCTACTAAATTAGTTAGTGAATTTTAATTAGACTCCAAATAGTATTCTAGGGTCTTATTTAAATCATTTCATTTCATCTTTGCTATAGTTTGGATCTTACTAGGTCACCAAAGGTTCACAATGACCATTTGTAGTGGGGAACATGTCATTCAATTTTGCAAATGAGAAATCTAAACCACAGAGTATTAAATAGGTTGCCTGAGGTCACACAGATGGTACTTGGAAGAACCAAAATTGAAACCCACTTATCTGGCAAAGCTCCAGGACTTTGGTACCACCTCTATGCAAGGAGTCATGACTAGTGTAGGATGTATAATGCTAATTTATGTTACCTCTGTTTTCTCTTGAACTTATTATTGGTTTAGTCAGCTGTTTGTTACTATGACAAAATTCAGAATAATTAGCTTACAAAGAGAAAAGATTTATGTTGACTCAATCTTAAAAGTTTAGTCCATGATCCATCTGCCCTGTTGCTCTGGACCTATGTCGAGGCAGCACATCATATGGGAACTCGTGGTGGAGCAAGACTGCTTGCATCATGAGGAAAGAGCAAAGAGATGGAGAGGCAGCGACTAGGGCCCCACAATCCATTTAAGGATGTGTCACCCATGGTCTCAGACCTCTGAGGCTGCACATCTGAAGGGTTCCAATTCTTCCCAGTAGTGCCAGGCTAGGGACTAACTCTTTAACACATGTGCCCATAACAGACATTCCCTTTTCAAACCATAGCAGAATTCTTGTCATCATCAGTGAAAAGAATTAGAATTAGAGAGAACAAGGACAATCCCTCAGGCCATCAAACACTATAATTAAGTTATCAGAGACTTTGTGTTTGGTCATAACTCAACAGGGCTCCGCTCTGAGCCATCCTTTGTCTGGAAGTCATTTGCACCACAGAGGAGGAAATGCAAGCTCTGAGTGAGTGACTGGCAGCTGGAGAAATTAACTTAATATCATGGAGTGGGGCAGTTGCATAGGTCAGTACATTGTGTTCAGAGGTCATCAAAGTAAAGTAATATACAATGCAGAGCCCCAGTGGGTAATGGTGTCCTTGATCTAGATCAAGGCAAAACCATTTTTACCTGGGTATATCTATGGTCTTTGTTTGGCTTCTTGGAGGAGAAACATATTTGTTGCTCTGGCCCAGAGGGTTTGGGGTAGAAGAAGCAGAATCCAATAACAGGGTCTAGTGGGGCTCATGAGTTCTGGCAAGGCTGTGGATTCTCAAGCTATGCTCTAGTTCTTGTAAGAAATTGTGAAGAAGGCCAGGTATTTTAGAACCAACGTAGTACAGAGAAGAAATGTGAATGAGGCGATGTGGACAAACAGGGCTCAGACTCACTTCACTCATGCTGATGTGCTTTGACACTGCTCAGCTTCAGGGCTGGGCTAATTTCCCTGATGTCCACCTGACCCTGTCCAAGACAGAGGTCATTCTTTAGCTGGAGACACCAGCCATGCATTGTGAGCAACAAGGCAGGCAAGGCAGAGGAAGAGAGGCATGGGATCGCTTTGGTACCCCTGAGAGACATCAACATGCAGGGCTCTGTCCCAGTCCCCAGCTGAGGCTCAAGACTCTGTCCCAGTCCCCAGCTGAGGGCCTGTCTGGTAGATGATGCATCTTTTAATGGGGCAGAGAGAGTGGCAATTGAAATAATAGCGGAAGCGGGTCTGAAATTTGGGCAACACTTTTCACATACGGGAAAAAACAGAAGTTATTTTCAAGGTAGTGGAGGCTTTTCTGATGATGGTTAAAATTTGACCCTGGCTGGCTCCTGATTAGCTGTGAACTTGCATAGGTCACTAAATCTCTTTACAAGGAATTAAAAGATTCATTTCACAGTGACATATATGCAATCATGTTTACAGCAGCTCAGTTTGTGATTGCTAAGTCTTGGAAACAACCCAAATGTCCATCAACTGGAGACTGGATAAAGAAGATGTGGTTCTTTTATAGAATGGAGTATTAATCTGCCATTAAAAATGATAAGATTGAGTCATTCATACTCAAATAGATGTACCTTGAGGACATCATCATAAGTGAAATAAACAGGTCACAGATGTATAAATATCATATCTTTTCTTTTGTATGAGAAAATGAAGTTCTTAATGAGTTGTAGTATGTATAGTTTATATTGCGAAGTAGAAAATATTTAAAGGAAAGAGTGTAAGGGTAAATAACGAGGGGAAAATGAATGTGGTAAGAAAAAAGAAAACAAAGATTGTGTATATAGGGGGTGGGGGGATGCAGGGTGGGGGGAAGGGAAAAAATGAGAATCAAATCATGTCATATTCTGGTACAAACTCTTAATGTTGAATGTGATTATCATGTGTATTCATAATGTACCAATAAAGATAATTTAAAATATTAAAAAAATGAAAAGGTAGTAGAAAAAACAGTTGCTCATCTGTACTGAGCATTTATTATACACAACAATGGATGTGTTACTCACTAAATGTGTCTTTTGTATTCTTTCCTGAAGTGGCCAGTCTAGTGTGGTCACAAGAAGGAACACAAGAGACATAGCTGATCAGAAAGAAAGAGTCACTGCTTGTCAGGAGAAGAACATGTGAAGACAATGCCAAAGGTGCAGGTCTCCTGTGCAAGACAACCAGAACTCATCAGTGTCGTGCAGGGTTTGGGGCAGAGCCCTCAAGTACGAGGTGTGAGGGGTGTCATTGGCCTGTTGGAAGGCCATAAAGTCAAGGGAAGTGAGAGTGTGGACTCATGGTGGGGTCCAGCTTGATCCTTCGGACAAAGTGGTCATGGCCTGGGTATGCAGAGGCTTAGGCAGCAGGAAAATATGAACTTTTGAATTTATAATGCAACATTTTTCTCAGTATTTTACATGTATTAACACACTGAATCTTTGTAGTAATTGTGGAAGATTACATTGATGACCCTAATTAATGTAGTCTCCTTATCTTCTCATTTTGCAGAATGACTCCCCCTGCCAAGAGGAAAAAAATGGACTTATTCCTGAACCTCATGTGAACTTATAATTTGCTTTCACTAAGGAATGTGCTAGACAGACATGACACTGCACTAATTCTAAACCCTCCCTACAGCCTAACTTTTAGAATCTGCCCTTGCTGTGCAAACAACCTGAGCCCATTAGCAACAAGCACTGAGGCCAGTTGTTCCAGCCGAAGTTTTGGTCAGCCTGTGCCCAGTTAACCTCCACATCCAGAAGAGTGAATCACTCAAGATCATCAGAGATGACACCAAACACAGGCTATGTGAATGAGACCACAAGACCTTTCCAGCCGACCCCTAGATCTAAGAGAAATAATCAATACACGTGTTTCAAGCAGTGCAGCTTTGAGACCTCTGATACGCAGTGATCATTAACCAATACAATAGCTATGGATTTAAGTCAGGTGAAAGGAGGGACAGAAAGGCTAAGCAACTTGTCTAAGTTCCCTTGGCTGATATACCCTAAACTGTTGTACAGCCTTAGACTACTCAGCTCCAGACTTGCAATCTTCCCCTATGTGAGACTGTAATCTCTTTGAGATGCCATCTTCTTCTGCTGCTGTAGAAATACATGCAAGATTTTATCATTTCTAAAACAGTGTCTGACCAAGGATGTAATCATATGTCAGAATATTTTTCAGTTCTTTCGGGTATATACCTAGCAGGGCAATGGCTGGGTCAAATGGAACCTCCAATCCTAGCTTTTTGTGGAATCTCCAAACTGATCTCCACAGGAATTGTACGAGTCTACAGTTCCACCAACAGTGGAGAAGGGTTCCTTCTTCTCTGCAGCCTCACCAACATTTGCCGTTGGCTGAATCTGAAATGGCAGCCATTCTATGTAGAGTGAGATGAAATCTCAGTGTTGTTTTCATCTGCATCTCTCAAATGACTAATGATGTTGAGCATTTCTTCATATGCTTCTTAGCTGCTCTTACTTCTTCCTCTGAAAAATATTTGTTCATTTCAGATGCCCATTTTTGAATTAGGTCTTTAAATTTGGGTGGGCTGATTTTTTTTTGAGCTCTTTATACATTCTAGATAGTAACCCGTTGTCTGAGGAACAGCTGGTAAAGATTTTTTTCCCACATTGTTGGTTGCCTTTTTGCTCTGTTGGTGGTTTCCTTTGCTGTACAGAAGCTTTTTAAAAGAATGAGGTCCCATTTGTTGATTTCTTCAGCCAATTCCTGTGCTATAGAGGTTTTGTTCATGAAGTCTTTCCCTAAGTCAATGTCTTCAAGAGTTTTACCTAACCTGTTTTGCAGTAGGTTTAGAGTGTCTGTTTTAATATTTAGGTCTCTTATCCACTTTGATTTTAGCTTGGTACATGCTGGAAGAGTTAGATCTAGTTTTAGTCTTTGGCAAGTTAAAGCCCAGTTTTTCAGCACCATTTGTTAAAGAGGCTATCTTTCCTCCATTGAGGATTTTTGTCTCCTTTGTCAAAGATGAGGTGGCTCAGTGCATCTGGAGTAGTTTCTGGATCTTCTAGTCTACTCCATTGATCCTCAGGTCTGTTACTTTGACAGTACCACGCAGTTTTTATCACAGTGGCTTTATAGTATAGTTTCAGGTTTGGAGTTGTGATACCCCCCACCATGTCCCTGTTGCTTAGAATTGCTTTGGCTATTCTAGGTCTTTTGTGGTTCCAGATGAAAGTTTGAATTTTTTTCTCTAGATCTGTGAAATATGCTGTTGGGATTTGAATCGGGATTGCATTGAATGTGTAGAGTAGTTTTGGGAGTATAG
>PVIR01015670.1:0-17027 GCA_004026965.1 Petromus typicus
TATTAGATTTATTTACCCACAATCATGACATAGTCCATGGTTGCTAATGTGGGAAAGTAAATAAATGTCTCAAAGCCAAGAATAAAAAATCATGCTCATATGTCAAACAGACACAGAGTCCAGCACAGAAGGGGTCTCACTGGCCAAAAATAGACATAAACAATGACAGTAATGGATTATAAGTTATTGAGTAAATAGAAATATATGAGATGATACTGATATAAATTAATAAATATCAGTCTGAAAATTTATTGAGGAACAAGATCTTTTGTATATTCAAATACCTCCTAAAATTTTCACCACAAAGAAACAAAATAAACTTATAGTGAAGAATCCTGTCAGTCACTGTTTTAAGCAAGAGATTAAAGTGAACACCGCTATGTTTCACTATATGTAGTACAATGAAAACACAGTATTTTAAATAAATTTTGATAAATACTTGTTAAAGATAAATGGCTTACATTTAATCCAGAGAAAACAATGGAAAGTAACAGAAATCAAGGCATATATTGATCAACTTTGCTGCCAATAGGACCAAATATCTGGCATCCATATCTGAAAGGATGAGAGGTTTATTTTGGCTCTGGTTTTATAGAGTTCAGTTCAGCGTGGATCTGCACCTGAGCAGAGACAGCGTGGCAGAAGCGCATGGCTGAGGAAAGCTCAGGCCGTGGCAGCCAGCCATGGGGAGGATCAGCAAGGACTACAACAGGTGGAAGAGGAGGAGAGAGACAGGGAGAGGGAAAGGGAGAGAGAGAGGGAGAGGAAGAGAGGAAAAGATGGAGGGAGGAAAGATGGGGAGAGGGACAAAGGGAAAGGGAGACGTGGAGAGGGAGAGGGAGAGGTGTGGGAGGGGGAGAGAAAGGAACGGGAAGAGGGAGAGGGCGGGAGACCATCTAAAACCGTGCCATCAGTGATTCCCATCTTCTGACCAGGCCTCACCTCCTAATAGCACAGTCAGCTATGGATTCATCAAAACTGATCTACTGGTGACTACAGCACCCCCAGGATACAAATGCCTTTCAAAAGCAATTGAACACTTGTTTGTTCAAAGCAATTGGACACAACTGAACACCACCTCTGAGTATATGAGACTTTTTTTTTTTAGATTTTTTGAGACAGGGTCTCGCTTTGTAGTTCAGGCTGGTCCTGAGCTCAGCCTCAAACTCACATCACAGCAATCCTCCTGCCTCTGCCTCCGGAGTGCTGGGATTACAGGCGTGAGCCACCACGCCCGGCACTGTGATATGTGGTACTGATTGCTGCTGGGGTGAGTCTCCACACCCACTATTGTTATGTGGTTACCGAGGATCGAACCCGGGTCCTTGTGCTTGCAAGACAAGCACCGGAACCACTGAGCTAAACCTCTGGCCAGAGCATACGAGACTTTTGAGGAATATTTTAAATCTAAGTCATACCAAACATTCTTCAAAAAAATAACTAGTATGTAGTCTTAAAATATAAAATTTTGAAAATAAGCACAAACTAAAAAACTATTACTAGATAAGAAAAATTAAAGAAATTTAACATTTAAAAGCATAGTGTGATTTTGAACTGAATGTATTTCTTATAAAAAGACAAAATTTGAATGAGACTGAAGAATTAGCTGCTAATAACTTATTACACCAAACTCAGCTTATCACTTATCCTGTTGATGCATAATAGAATGCCCTTATTTGTATGAGATACACACTTATGTATTTAATGGTGATAGAACATCCAATCAGATACTGTTATAGACTGAATGTGACCCTCAAATTTCATAAGTTGGACACTTAATCCCCCTTCCAATCATATTGCGAGATAGAATCTTGAAGTTGCTTAGGTCTTGACAACTCTGCCCTTATGAGTAGGTTATTGTTATTATTGCAGGAATGGGTTCATTATTGGAAGAGTGAGCCTGTTATGATTGTAAGCCCTGCTCCCCTTTGCACTCATGTACTCTTGCCCTTCTCTTCTATCACATGGTAAAGATCCTTGCAAAATGCCAAGGATTTGTTTCCAAGCTCTGGAACTATAATACATTTCTGTTCCTTTAAATTGCCAATCTGTGCTATTTTATTATAGCAATATAAAATGAGTCACATCATGCTCAAATGGCTCAAGGAAACAAAAAAAAAAAAAACAGAAATATGTTCTCTACTGGAAACTTTTATATGTTTGAGATACTTTTAAAATAAAATCTTATCTAAAAAAAATGATTTAAAGTGTAGGGGTTGAAGCTAGGACCCTAGGCATGCTAGGCAAACATTGGTACCCTGAATCACATTCTTAGATCTTTAAAAAAATCTCCCGAGTAGCTTCTTTCAGCTCCCAAGTAGCTGGAATTACAGGCACCTGTGGCACAATGCCCGACTACTTATTTATTTATTTATTTATTTTGTGTTGCTAGTACCGAGGGCCACATGCATGCTAAACAGGCACTGTGTCCCAGCTCTATATCACATTTTACATTGCTGAAAGTGAAAAAGACCTTGGAGCTCCTTTGTCAAGTTGGTCTGGCTCAGATCCCAGCTCCAGCTAGCCTGGTCCTGGTGAGTCCTGTAATCTCCTTTAGCTCATATAAAGTAGTAATGCCTACTTAAAGGAATGTTATAAAGATTAAATACAAAAGATTAAATAAAAGGTACTCTCTGGCTGTTAGGATACTTATTATGAATGAAGGGCTACCTCCCTTACTTATTTTTATGGGCTAAAATAAAGGGCTCCACTAGATCACGTGTAAATGTTTACAAATAGTGCACACGGAGAGTATTTTTCATATTGAAAGGTTAAGATCTTTTATGATCTTTAATTACTTAAGAAAGACTTACCTGTCAACTTCAATTTTGAATACAAAATATGTTCTGATTTAAATCCATGAGAAGAATACTGTAATTTTTTATTACTACATTTTAGACCATAATAGTCACATCAATCATAGAAAATTTATAAATGATAAATCTTGCTTCTTTTTTCCCATGTCCTTCCTCACCCTTCTATCTCTCTGCTTATCCTTGTTTGCAAAAGATTTGTTTCCATTTATTTTCTTCTTCTCTTGTCCTTTCCTCTTTGCCTCTTTCCTGGTTTCCCTATTCACTTGAACATTCTGTTCCCATTTCCTAACATCTATTATGCATTTTGGTCCTTACTTACTTTTGGTCTCTCACAGCAGAGAAACAATGGTGTATTTAAACACGTGTGTCCAATTTATTTCATTTAAAAATATGGTTTCAAGGTGTGTCATTTAGCTAGAAATGACTCTAGCTTATCCTTCTTTATAGTAGAGTTTACTTCATTACTTCGATCAATGGATCAATAGATAGATTTTTTGAGACAGGGTCTTGCTTTGTAGTTCAGGCTGGTCCTGAACTCATCTTCAAACTCAGCATTATTCCTGTCTCTGCCTCCCAAGTGCTGAGATTGCAGGTATGAGCCACCACACCCAGCACTGTAGTGTGTTGTTTTGATTACTGATGGGCATGAGTCACCACATCTGGCTTTATTGTATGTCATTACCAGGGATCGAACCATGGACCTTGCACTTGCAAGGCAGGCACCAGAACCACTGAGATAAATCCCCAGCCTAATTTTTTTTTTTTTTTTTGAGATAGTGTCTTGCTTTGTATCAGGCTGACCCTGAACTCAGTATGTAGCCCAGACATGCCTCGAACTCAAAACAATCCTCTTGCCTCTGCCTCCTGAATACTGGGATTAAAGGAGTGAGTCACCACGCCCAGCACTGTGGTATGTGGTTATTGACAGCTATGCTTACAGGGGTGAGTCACCATGCCTGGCATTGTGGTATGTGGTTACCCGAGATCAAACTCAGAACCTTGAGTTTGCCAGGCAGATGTTGGAACTACTGAGTTAAATCCCAGGCCTACTTGGTGGATTTTTAATTGTATCTCCAATTTTATTCAACGATAGTGAGTTATTTAGAATTTTCATATCATCTTGATTCAGCTTTGATAATTCTTATGTATTTTGGAATCTGTCTGTTTCTTCCGTGTTTTCCATCTTATTGGAATATAGGTTCTTGAAGTAAGTATTTGATCATCTTCTCAATTTCCTCAGGACATGTTACCAATCACCCTTTTTTATTCCCAACTGTATGGATTTTAGTTTTTCTTTTTTTAAAAAATAAGATTGGCTTGGGATTTGTCAGCTTTCTTTAATCTTTCAAAACACCAACTCTTTTATTCACTGATTCTTCATATTATTTTCTGAGTGGCCATTGCATTAATTTCTGCTCTGGTCTTTGAAATTATGTTCCTCATATTAGCTTTGGCCTTGATTTGCCCTTCTTTTTCTAGAAGCTTGAGTTTCACCATTTGTTTGTTTATTTGAGCTTGCTGTGTTTCTGAGATGAGAATTTACCACTGTACATCTCCCTCATAATATGGCTTTCCCTAGATACCATAAGTTCCATATGCTGTATAGGCATTATTTTTTAATTATAGATACTGTCCAGTTTCTTCCTTAATTTTATCTGTGACCCATTGATTATTCAGGAGAGTGTTATTTAATTTCTGTCTGTTTACAAAATTTTTATGATTTCTTTTGCCATTAATTTCCAGTCTCATTGTACTATGGTCTAATAATATGCACAGCTATGAAGTAGTATGTGGTCTATTATGGAGAATTTCCTATGTGCAGCTGAGAAGAATATGTAATCTGATTGCTGATTGGGGTAGTATACTCTACACATCTGTTAATTCCATTTGTTCAAAAGCTTGGTCCACTTATGATACTTGTTTGTTAATTTTCTTTTTGTCTAGTTGATCTGTCTATTTGTGACAGTGAAGTATTGAGGTCCCTTGTTACAATTGTAATATTGCTTATTTGACTTTTTGTCATGTCCATTAATATGTGTGTTATATAGTTAAGTATTTGGTGTTAGTATTTAGTGCATATATATTTATTATTATTATATCTTCCTCCTTATTGTTTGCTTTATGAGGATGTGATGACCTCCTTTGTCTCATTTCATCAGGCTTGCCCCAAAATCCACTTTATCTGCAAGTAGAATAGCTTTCCCTGCTTTTTATGGGGATTCCTGTTTCTTGAAAATTATTTTTCCTCCTTTGACTTTTAGGCTATAAACTTTTTTGAGTTAAATGTGTTTGTTGTATGCAGAATACTGTTTGATTTTGCTTTTTAATCCTTTCTGTCAGGCTCTATCTTCTGCTCTGTTAAGAGAGATCATTTACATTGATGATCATAACTGACATGTCCTGATGTATTCTTGTCATGTTATACTCCAGTTGTTGGTTTTCTTTTATCCCTTTCTGTTTAATTACTTGCCTTGCCTTGGGGGTTCATTCTGTTGGGGTTCATGGAATGTAATCTTTGGTATCTCTAGAATGTTCTTCAGAACATTTTGGAGTGCTAGTTTAGTGGTCATCAGCCTCTTCAGGTGTTCTTCTTCATGGGAGTATCTTATTTCTCCATCAATTTTGAAAGACAGTTTTGCAAGATTGGAAGTTAATTGCCTTTAGGGCTTGAAGTATTCCATGCTAATCTCACTTTGATTTAGCGGTTTGTCTCGTGCTGAGAACTCTGCTCTGATTCTGTTGAGGTTTCCAATATAGATGATTTCCTTAAAAAGCTTTTAAGGAGAAAGGGAATTTAGTTCAGTGGTTCCAGTGCCTGCCTTGCAAGCACAAGGTCCTGACTTTGATCCCCTTAATCACAAACAACAATGCTGGGCATGGTGGCTCACGTCCACCAGCAATCAGTATCACATACCACAGTCCTGGGCATGGTGGCTTCTGCCTATAATCCCAGCCCTCAGAAGTTAGAGGCAAGAAGATTTCTGTGAGTTCAAGGCTGAGTTCAGGGCCAGCCTGAACTACAAAGCAAGACCTTGTCTCAAAAAACTAAAAAAAAAAGAAGCTTTTAATATTCTGTTCTTGTGTTGAATCTCTTAAATCTTGATTATTATATGTTTTAGTATCACTTTTTTATGTTTTTTGTTTTGTTTTGTTTTCTTTAAACAGGGTTTCACTTTGTAGTTCAGGCTGGCCCTGAGCTCAGCCTAAAACTCACATCACAGCAATCCTCCTGCCTCTGCCTCCTGAGTGCTGGGATTACAGGCGTGAGCCACCACGCCCGGCACTGTGGTATGTGGTACTGATTGCTGGTGGACGTGAGTATCCATGCCCAGTATGGTATGTGGTTACCAGGGGATTGAACCCAGGGCCTTGCATTTGCAAGACAGGTGCCAGAAACACTGAGCTAAATCCTTGGCCCTAGTGTCAATTTTTAAAAGATATTCTGTTTCTCTTTCTTTGATTTTTTCCTTTTTTATTCTATTTTTATTTATTTATTTATTTATTTATCTTTGTACCAGGGATCAAAGTCAAGTCTTTGTCCTTGAGAGGCAAGTACCAGAACCACTGAGCTAAATCCCTGGCTCTCATTTTTTTTTTTTTTTTTATTATGGCTAGTTGAAGTTTATAGGCCTCACCTTATGTCTTTATGTAAAATTTTTTTCTATGCTTCAGAAGCATTCTTCCATTATTTATGCAAACAGGATTTTTATACTCTTTTTCTGTCTCCTGCTTTTTCATTGACTGATAATTTTGTTACTTTTCTCTGCAACACCTGTTGGGTGGACTTTTCATGATCCTTTGCTATTTTTTCCCTTGCAGAACCTCAGTTCTGTCTTCTATGTCTTATATTTTGTTGTCACATTGGCTCATTCTGATTCATTCACTTTCAAAGAAAATTTTAGTCTTCTGGATCTCTGTTTGAATCTGCTTCTTGTAATCTGTATCTTTCTTACATTGTGTATTCATGATTTCCTTTACTATCCCAAGCTCCTTTGTTATTTTTATGTGTATTTGCTCTAGAATCACTAATCGTGTTTGTACTATGTTCACCTTCTGTATGGTTGATTTTTTTCTAGAGCTTCATTCATCTGCTTTGTTATTTCCATTATTAAGAGAATGTGGGCTGATGGTTTTGGAATTTTTTCACCTAATTGCCCCCTTGGTTTTCCTTTGGTGAGCTAGAAGTCTGGAGTTGCATCTTGCTTAAGTGTTATCTTATTTCATAATATATCTCTATCTATCTATCTATCTATCTGTCTATCTATCTATCTACCTACCTACCTACCTGTCTGTCTGTCTATCTATCTATATCTATCTATAGTTTAACTTCTGTGTAGATGTATGTAAATGGCCTATGGCATGTAGCTTCATTGCTTATATTTAGAATGCTTAGGAAATGACTACTCAGAGATGTCTTCCAGGTGTAGCTGGCCTTTGATTTTTAAGTCTGTTACAAGATCCTGCCTCTTGCCCCCGTTGGAGATGAGAAGTTTTACCTATCTGGCCTAGCCCTTGGTTCTTTGGCATTGGCCTATAGTATTGTTTTGACTCAGGCAATCTGTCTTGACATATCAGGAAGAACAACTGATTAGAACAATTAGTTCACTTTGACTGGAGTATACAATCAGAAATAACAGTAGAGTCAAAGAAAACAATAAACTGTGTTGTATTAATTTGCTTCCTTTGACCAAATGAATCATATTTATGGCTATATAACAAAATATAAAACAAACCAGAAAATTGTATAAAGTCAATATAACCTGGATATGGTGATTTTACTCTCAAGGGAGAAAATTTAAAAGGGTTAGAGGAAAAAATAGAGAAACAGAAGAAGAAAAAGAGATTAGAATTGAAGCTGGAGAACAAATAAGGATTACATGAACTTTGGGAAATTGGTGAAGAAGACCAGAGCAAAAGAGAAAATGAAGAAATAAAAAGAATAGAACAACAATGACAACAACAAAAACCTAGAAACAGTATTCACACTTATATGAAAATAAGAACAATCAAGAAAAAAGAGTATATAACAAACAAAAACAAAAAAAATCAAGAATATAAAAATAAGAGAAGAAAAATATTGTCTGCTTCAGAGTGTGTCTCTGCTATCACTCACACACAGATTGAGCTGACAGAGCCAAGATCCAGGTTGATTAATCTCAGCAAGCCAGCTGTAGACTTATGGAGGAATATTGGATAGTCCCAGCAAGCCTGCACCTGAACTTCCAGTTCAGTCTGATTTCTGGTTATGAGGTCGAAACTTGATCTGTTCAGCCACAGCATTCTGTGGGTCTCCTGTTGCCTTGAACTCAGCTCCTTACTCGCTTGACGTAGGTTCTGCCTCACACTGACACTGGCACCTACTAGAAAGTGCCACCCTGCAGCTATTCTGAGTTCTGAGCTCTGTTGGCCCCTCTCAAAGATGGCTACTGGTCGAGGGTCCTCTGCTGGGGCAGTTTGAGCCTGAGTAACCCACCCCTGCCTGCAGTCTGCTGTACCCACTTCTCGGTTCCACTGGTGTGTATCTCCATAAAGGCCTCTGAAGTTACCTGTGGTCACCATGTGTCTGCAGCCTTGAGCAACCTCTCCCTTACAGTAAGTTGAGCTGAGGGAGAAATCATGTCATTTGCCACCTCCTTCTTCTACACTGAAGTCTCTCTCTACACCTTCACTGTGGGGTTTAATTCTCACTTCAGATTCTTGCTGGATCCAATGTACCCACTTCCCTCTGTCTCTTCCTATTGTTGTTATATTTTAGTGTTTGGACAGTGAATCTCAGAGAGTCCGTTGCTCTGCTGTTCACCTCCCTACAATCTTCCCAGAAGTTTCCAAATAATGTAATATAAAATACAGTTTAAATGTAATCTAATACTTCTGTAATAATTTTGGATGCCACAAACAGTTGTACAAGTCTCCAAGTACAAATATACATAAATTTCCTGCCAGAAATATTCCAACATTGTGATGAAGCAGAAGCTAAGCCACCAAAGGAACAACACATGATGACAAAACACATTTTCATAATCACCAGTTTTCAGTTAGAATGAGAAAATTCAACATAGTGAAGAATGATAATTTTAATTTTTACATTTATCACAGATTTCCATAAATTCAGAGGCTTAAGACAACATCTATTTAATATCTCACAATTCTAGAGCAGAATTCTGGGTGAGCCCATCTGTACTCTGTGCTTAGTGTCTCACAAGACTGAAATCAAAATTATTTTCTGCCCGGTACTCTCACCTGGTGAGAGAATACCATTCTAAACTCAGCTAGGTCATTGGTAAAATACTTCCTTGATATTACAAGGCTGAGGTATCTGCTTCCTTGTTGGTTGTTGTCTGTGGTCAACCTTAGCAACCTGAGATCACACAAATTTCTTCTCACAAACCTCCCGTGTTCAAGCTAACTATGGAAGTCAAGTTCTTTGCACCCTCTGAATCTCTCTTAATTTCTGTTATGCCACACCTGGACACAGCTTCACTTCTAAGGGATTGCGTGACTAATTTGGATCCATTGGGGTAATCTAGTATTTTTAAGGTCAGTCATACCACATTGACCTAACACAACCACGGAATATTCATAGGTTCCAAGAACTCCACTGTGGATACCCTAGATACTTGTCTGTGGGAGAGTGTTAGGGTTATACATTTTGTTCTAATTCTGCTTCACATACAGGGAGAAAAATAAATAATGCATTATTCTGTTAAGCAATATGTAGTTTCTCACCACACATTCAAAAGTATATTTCTTTACATGTTTGCAACCTAGATCTATTTACACAAATTGTGAAATAAATAGAAAACTATGAAGCCAAATGTGGTGGCATATGCACTTGGGAGGCTGAAGCAGGATGACTGCTGTGAGTTTGAGGTCAGCCAACGCTACATAGTGAGTTCAAGGCCAGTCTGAACTATGCAGTGAGACCCTGTCTTGAAAAACCAAGAAACCCCACAAAACTCTTTGAAACAAATATGATGAAAATCATCCATGATGCTATTTCTCTTGCATTAAATGGAAGTTAATTTTAAACATAATTGAAATTATAATCTCTATATACATATTAATGCATGCTTTTACCAGCAGTACAAAATTATATATTTTTGATTATATACTTAATGTTTTTCTTTCACACTGTCTTTGCTCCCTACTTTTAGTGGCCAAACTGATCTATGTATTGTGTTCCTCATACACAAATCTAAGTCAGTGGTGGACACAGAAAGATGATTAACTGGAAGAGAATTTAAAATGATGTCATCACTGCTGACTATACCAATTCTGATTTAACCCTCAGGATAAAATAGCTGGATTTTAAGAAAGTTTTGCAACATTTCTGAGAATAATAGTAAGAGCTAATTGGATCATTTAAAATACATGAAGCAGCATAAATAGTGGTTCTGAAAAACAAATAATCTGGATATTTGTGTGTTTCCGTGCACATCCTCCTGGAGTGCCCAGATCTAGCTGTCCCTTTCTCTGGTCCTGTACCGCAGAGGCTTGGTTTAGGTGGGTTTGGAAATGCCCTAGAATGGCTCTTTGTTGATTTTCCCTCATACTAGAGCCTGGTGTTGCTGTGAAGCAGAGTGCTATTGAATTTGCTCACTCAGGCAAAACACTCAACAGGAAGGAAGGAAGCGGCCATTCTTTCTGGTCCTATTGTCTGCCCACCCGGCTTAAGCAATCAAATAGCTCTGCGGCCAGAGCTGGATGCTTACAAGCTTGTGTGTTTTTATTTTTTGCTTCTGGTGGGCATTATGGAAAGGGTTGGAATGGGTAGAAACTGGTCCAATGGGATTTTCACTTATTTTTCAGCCTGATGGTTTCTTCTCATGGCTCGTTCCCAGGTACAGCAGAGAAGGCAAGGAGATGTAGGCTGGTCCAGCGTGTAGATCTTTGAAAGCAGCTACCTCCTGACAGCTGTCTGTGGAGGTGCTGTGACAGTAGGAAGAAGTAAACATTTTACAACAGTAATAAAACTCAACATTCATTAGCATTTTTGAGTGACAGTGTTTAATGTGTCTCTGAGCGTCGGTCTTTGGGCTTTCATTTACCCTCTCGGTACTTCAGTTTTCATTTTTCTTCCTGTTTCTTGAATAGTAGAATAAGGGTAAAGAAATATCAGTGATCAAATGTGGTATGTTCTAAGAAGAGCTTAGAAATATACTACATTAATATAATAAATAATATTGGCATTCTGCTTAGGCAAAAAAATGCCACCAATTAAAATAAAGAAAATGTAATAAAAATAATAAATGTTATCCAGGCTTGGAGGCTAATGCCTGCAATCTCACTACTCAGGCAGGAGGATAAGTTCAATCTCAGCCTAGGCAATTTAGCAACTTACTGAGATCCTACCTAATATATATATATATATATATATATATATATATATATATATATATATATATATATATTATATATTGGGTTCTAACTCCAGTACTGCTACATAAATAAATAAAATTTTGTTATTGATTTATATGTCTCACAATTATAGCTACCTTCAAAGTAAAAATAAGTCTTCAGAAAGCTGTAGTTTGGGATTATTTCTATGAAAAAGTAGTTATGGGAAATTTTTTATTGACAGCAAGTACTAGGTGGTATGACAATTTTTTTCCAACACATTTCTCATTTTCTTTTCTTTTCTTTTTTTTTTCTTTTTTCTTTGACACAGGGTCTTGCTTTGTAGTTCAGGATAGCCCTGAGCTCAGTATGTAGCCCAGGCCAGCCTCAAACACAGAGCAATCCTCCTGCTTCTGCCTCCCACATGCTGAGATTACAGGCTTGAGCCACCAGGCCTGCCACTATGATCTGTGGTACTGATTGCTGGTGGGAGTGAGTCACTACACCCAGCATTGTGGTATGTGGCTACCAGGGATTGAAGTTGGGACCTTGCGCTTGCAAGGCAGGAGGAGGAACCAATGAGCTAAATCCCCAGTTCCGATTCTCATTTTCTAATGCAGTTTTAAAAACACATTTATTAAAAGACTGAAATTTTTCATGACTTTTCTTTTACATATGAAGTTTAAGAAGAACTAAAAATTTAAAAATCAAATAAAATTTGAAGAGTAATCACATTTTGTGGGGGAAATAGCGCTTCATCATCATGAATTGTAAACTTTCTTGACAAGAGCTGTAAGTATCTAATGATCACAGTTATAGCTTATACATTCAGAATGCATGAGCAGTTTAAATTGCCTTAGGTTGTTTGGGGACTTTCTGATGATTCCAAAATTTATGCCCTAAATTTTAATAAATAATTTAATATTAAAGTGTGAGGGATACAGCAGCCTTCAGAAGAGTTGGGATTATCAAGGTGGGTGATAACCTCAAAGGCACACAGTTAAAAAAAATGGCTTCAGGGCCAGGGATTTTTCTCTGTGGTTCTGTTGTCTGCCTGGCAAGTGCAAGGTCCCAAGTTCAATTCTGGGTAAGCACATACCACAGTGTTCAGTGAGGTGACTCATGCTTGTAATCTTGGCACTCAGGAGGCAGAGGCAGGAGGGTTTCTGTGAGTTCGAGCCCTAGCCTGGGCTACGTAGTGAGTTCAGGCTCAACCTGAACTGCAAAGTGAGACTCTGTCTCAAAAAATAAACAGACAAACAAAGAAATGGCTTCATAGTTTAAATGTATTTTTCCTGTCAGGAACTTGATACCAGGAGAAGCATGTGACTGGCCTGTGAATTCAGGTTCCTGGGGTTTAGAGAAGGGCTGAGATGGGCATATTAAAATGTTACCTGCTGTTCTTGGAGCCTTTTCTCTTTGACTTCTCATCTTTGTTTATGTGTTTACTGACAGTTTTTATGGTTTTAGTTAAATACAAATACAGTGTGTATATGAGCCATCTAGTTCTTTTCTTTACTGCACAGATTAACACTGGGGTTAGTTACTTTTATGGCAGCTGGGCTGCTGTTTCCACAAAGGGTTATTAGTTTGTTTTGTTTGGTGAGTGTGTGTGGTGTATGTGTGTGTGTGGGAGGGGGGGTGCGCAGGCGCATTCGTTCACGCACACGTGCATTCATTAAGGACTGAACTCAAGACTGTGGTAAGTACACACTCTACCACTGAGCAGCAGGTGGTTTGATTTCTTGTTGTTCTCATAACAAATCTGCTTGATCTTCTTTTCTCTCTGTTGTCAATCGCTCTGGGCTTCAGTCCTTTATGATTATTTTTGACACATCCACCTGGTAGGTGTGACCACCTCCTTGGTGCTCTTTTTCACTGCTCTTGGCTTTCCACAGATCTGCAGCAGCCATGATGTTGAGTAGAAGACGGCGGCCCCATCTATCTATGAAGTAGAGGATGAAAAAATTTAAAGTTGGAGATAAAGATGGACACTTTTGTCCATCATTCTTCACATTAGTAAATAACTAAATATTTGATAATATTTTTCAAATAAGAGTCAAAAATACTTCTTCCTGAGGAAACGACTAAACTGCAGAAGAGCCCTCTTCATCTTGCGCCTTACAGTTTGTTATTCAGTTTATAGACTAGACTACCAGGGAGATGGGAGTCTCTGAAAAGCCGCATCCTTCTTTGGAGTTATGGCACCAGACGAGTGGGACAGATGTAGTTATTCCCTAGTGCTATGATTTACGAAGAGGGCTGGGAGACTATCCAGCTCTTGAAAAAAACTATCTACCAGGTACCCAGTGTCAAACTTCACTGTTGTATAATTATTCCCTCGGTTAAATCATTGCTTTGGGTCAAGATCACTTTTTTATTTTTTATTTTAAAAAACCCCACATCTTCTTTATCTAGTCTTTTTAACGAATGTTTTAATCTTTAGATGCTCTTCACAGAGATGAGTCAATGTTAAAATGAACCAGCAGAGTGCTGAAAAATTTGGACTAAAAAGGCACAAAAGTTATCAGAGGGACTGGGGGTGGACAGATGTACTTCAGGCTGGTCTGGAACTCACTGTGTAGGCCAAACTGGCTTCGGTGATCCTCCTGCCTCAGCCTCTGAATGCCAGGATTATAGGAATGTGCCACTACACGCAAATACACTCTTTTTGTTGATAACTCTTATCTAAATTTTGTTCCCTACAGTTTTAAGTGTTACATATAAAGAAGAAAGTTTAGCATGGAAATCTAGAGAGCTTAGATCTTGTTCTTGCACCTATACCAAATGTTGACTAGAGGGTGTTAATTTTCTGCTTAGTAAAATTTTCTTCTCTGAATCCCGAACCAAATGCTTTCTTCATGTTGCTAATAAATTTAAAATTCATCAGTCTTTTCACTGTATGTGTAGAGGCTTATGCATATATATTTGTATAAAGCCTTGGCACATCTCTCCAGTTCTGTCTGTGTCATGACCCGTGTTGTCACAATATTTTCTCAGGTCACTTTATAGATCCTTACTGGGACAGCTAAAGGACAGCATTCCTGAGAATGTGCTGCCAGAAATGCCTCTCATCTCTCCTCCTGACAGAACCATGCTTTGCCTTTGTAAAGAGAAGACTGGACTCTAAGGTAACTCACTGCTTCTCATCAGGTAAAGCTGCACTGCACTGAAATTCTTAGTTTGGAAGAGAACACAATTAAACCCAAAGTGGATTTTTCAACTCACCAAAATTATCCTCTAAAGATTCAGATCAAGACTCTAAAGGAACCACATATAATCAACAGATAAGCAAAATATTTTTTCTTTCACTGTAATTGAACTTCCCCTGAAATTTACCAAGCAAGACAAATACTTAAAAAATAAAAGCAACCTTGGGCTGGGGATTTCGCTGAGTGGTTCCAGCATCTGCCTTGCAAGTGCAAGGCTCTGGGTTTGATCCCTGGTAACCAAGTACCACAGTGCTGAGCATGTAATCCCAGAGAAGCACAAGAGGACTGTATAAGTTCAAAGCTGGCCTGGGCTATAGTGTTCTCAGCACCAGCCTGAACTACAAAAGTGAGACTCTGTCTTAAATAAACAAATAAATAAAATTAAATCAACCAAATAGAGAATACTAATTATGGTAGTTAATAGTTACACAGTATACAAACTAAATATGTTCTAAGTGTTTTGCATTCAAACACATTCAGTTCTCAAAATGATTCTACAAAGTATATATTAATGATTAGTTTTGTTCAACAGCTGAGAAAACCATGGCATTGAAAGGCTCAGTTACTGGCTCTGGACACATCTGATCAGCAAGCGGACTAGCTGTGAACAAAAGCCCTACTCTTTCTAGGACTGACTCTTAACACATGTATCACTGGCAAACAGGGATCCCGAGCCACGTGTGAGATGCAAATCAGATGTGGGCTGGTTCTTG
This sequence comes from Petromus typicus, assembly GCA_004026965.1. Lineage (NCBI taxonomy): Eukaryota > Metazoa > Chordata > Mammalia > Rodentia > Petromuridae > Petromus > Petromus typicus. Next base: position 15,079 of record PVIR01015670.1, read on the forward strand.
TGCCTGCTCATGGGTCACTTTGGTCCACGCTCTTGTTCAGGGCCTGCTAAGGGGGAGGATCCCGATATGTGCCTCCAAGACACTATCAGTGGGCTGAAGGTTCTTACTCAGTTCATATACAGGTGTCAATATGTTCTTTTAGCCTTACAACCTTGAGCTCTGAGCGCCAGTGGCTATCTGCTTAGTGAGAGTGGTCCCGCTTGGCATTCAGGACAAGCCACTTTACTGATGGGTGCTGAGACTTTTCAGTCATTGGAAATAGTGCCTCCCTGCAGTTCTCCATCACTCTATCATTTTCTGCCACTGGTCACCTGCAGGATAACAGTTCTGGCTGCTGCCAACTCTTGGTGTTACCAGGTCAGCATGTCTACTCATGAAGGGAAAGGAATATGCTATCTCCAAGAGTCTATGTTAGAACTTATAGTAGAGTGCTGTGGGATAAGAGGGAATGGTGCAGACTGACCCAGACTTACCCATGAAAAGTTGCTTATTATGAGTAAAAGATAGCCACAGGAAGCCCTGACTGAGGATGGTTGTGGTGGGGGCAGAGACATCCAGAGGGGCTGCAAGAAGAAGTCAGGCATAGCAGGTGGATGGTCGAGTCCTGCTGCAGCTAAAGCAAATATGCCTGCAGCAGCCACAGGACACTGGATGTAGGTGCAGCACAGCTGCGAGGCATTTGTAGCAGCTACGAAGTAAAAGTTACTTTCCGGGAGTATCAAGATGCTATTCTCTGTCTCAGTACTAATATATTTTTCTAGAAGGGTACATGATCACACCTATCAAAAATGTGTTGCTATTTAATTTGTTTTTAGTAAGCAGTTTACAACTTGATGGTGACTTTCTAGAGAAATTGATGATGCTTTCAATCTGAAAGCAGGGTCCTCTCCCTTTCTCTCTGTCTTGGAATTCAAGCTAGGGCTTACACATGCTGCTCAAGGATTCTACTACCCTTGGCCTCGTATGTTTAAAAGCAAATGTTCAGCTTCTGCTTAAGTCTGGTGGATAGCTAATATAAATCTGGTAGTGACATGCCTATTTTTCTTTAGCTGGATTGTGGTGGAATCATTTAAATGAGAATTATCGGTACTAGGCAGATAGAGATACATTGCTACTTTTTAGTTTCAGTAATCTTTTCAGTACAATTCAGGATGCACACTGTTTGAAAAGATTTACAAGCATGAAAATAAGCCTTCTCTCATTCTTATTCACGGTAAGAATAGCTATCTGAACTTGTCCCATGAAAGCTATGTGATGTCATTTAAATGTTTAAATTCTCTCTTTTTATTATCTGATGTGTGAAGTAAACCAAACAAAAAAGCTCTGCATTTACTGGACTTTCAAATCATTCCATCTGCCATTGTAAAGTGGTCATATTGAATTATAAGGTACTCAGTAAGAGCCACTGGTAGAATGATGGCAGAATTTTTATTTATAGCCATAGAGCAATAAGCCTACAAGCCTGCAAGCCTCTAATATTGTATTACAACACATGGGTGGCTGAGGCTGTAGCTCAGGGGTAGACAATATGCTTAGTATGGGCTTACTATGAGTTCTTTCTTCAATACTGAAGGAAAAAAAAAAGAAGAAAGGACAAAAGAAAAGAAAAAAAAGCAATAGAGGGAGGACATTTTATTGTACACTGAAAATATGTGATTCTACTGTCAATACATACATAAAATTAAAAGAGAGTAAAAACAGAATGAAGTATAAGCACAACCTACCTCAATAAAGTATTTAGCAAAATAGAAATTCGCAAAAAACCTGTGTGAAATCCAGTACTGGGAAGGAAAATATGAAATCAATTAACAAATTTCTGAATAGAAAGTATGGTCCAGTCTAAGTTAAAAACTCTGAAGGATCTATCAATGTGGTAACCCCACATTTCTGTGAATTTGGCTTCCTGGAGCTCAAGCAGTTTATTAATATCAAAAAAACAATCTCCCCTG
>PVIR01015670.1:17127-38003 GCA_004026965.1 Petromus typicus
ACACACACACACACACACACACACACACACACACACACACACACACACCTTTCCAGGGACCTCTATAAGCTTGCAAACATCTGTTAAATCTAGCTGTAAATTGCCCCCAAAGCCTAGGTGCTGACAGGTGAGTTTTCTGGACTGTGGAAGCTTTTTTTTTTTTTTTTTTTGAGACAGGGTCTCGCTTTGTGATTCAGGCTGGTCCTGAGCTCAGCCTCAAACTCACATCACAGCAATCCTCCTGCCTCTGCCCCCTGAGTGCTGGGATTACCGGTGTGAGCCACCACGCCCGGCACTGTGGTATGTGGTACTGGTTGCTGCTGTGTGTGAGTCTCCACGCCCAGATGATATGTGGTTACCGGGGATCAAACCCGGGTTCTTGTGCTTGCAAGACAGGCGCTGGAACCACTGAGCTAACTCCCCAGCCCTGGACTGTGGAAGCTTACACCTGACTTTCTGTTTGAAAGTAAGGCCTGGTGGAAAGGGAAGAGTCACTGTGGATGTCACTCAGAGGTTTTCATTCCCCTTCCTGGCTCTTTCCATGATGCTCTTGATCTCTCCTGGCCTCTAGTGTGACAGCTCTCCTCCACTGTGGCCTCTGCTATGCAGCCCTGCCTGGGAGCCGGCTCACTGTGGACTGAATCATAAGTCAAACTAAATTTACTTTACAAATTCAGTGTGTAGAATAAGTGACTAGAGATCTTCATTACATTTGCCTTTGTTGCAGGAGCCTAGATCCATTAGGTGGGTAACATCCTGTCCCAGGATATAATTGGTACACATACCATGGACATTTAAGTCATGTTTTTTTCCTGTTACATCCCTCCAGCTTTCCACCACAATCTCTTGTTTTATACCTCTGAACATGATTACTGAGCTACAACTCTTTTCCCACTTTATAGTCAGTAGATTTCTACTACCCAGCTACCTGTATTTAAAGTATAATGCAGAAGTACCAAGGGTTGATTGTAGTAAATTCTTATAACTTTATGTAACCTAGGAATGTATTTTGGATGTGAGTTTAATTCTCTTATGCTAAACATGGGGCTCAGTCACCGTTGACACAGTTTTGAATTCTATTTTACATTCAAGTACCTAATGCTGATGAACAGCGATGAAAACTTAAAAGCCTCTCTCCCTGTAGCAAACTGGCCTTTCTGTTTGTTTCTTAATTCCCCTAAGTGGTGCATTCAGACATTTGCCCAAGAACTTCAGTAAGCCCACTCTATTCCTTTATCTCTATTGCTAGGTGTCATGCTCTTGCTCTGTCTCTGTCTCTGTCTCTGTCTCTCTCTCATAAACTCTTCTTGCCTTTTGCCTCTTATGATTCAGTGAGATAGGACTGACTTCTTGACTTATTACAACCTTCTTTCCCAGAATCTATAAATAAAAATGTTTGAATTTATTTCCTAATGTAGTGGTACGTTGGACTTAGACCTTTCCCTTGAAAAACTATGGGCTCCCCAGTTTGAGTTTACATTGGTGTGCCATGAATAATGCCAGGCTGGACGCCTTTTACTAGACTGATGGTTAGTAGGCATAAAGTTGACATGGGTCAGAAGAGATGTAAAAGTTTCTATGAGTATAAATATGTTTCTCATTTGAAGAACCCACTGGTTGCCCAACTAGGCTGCAGGCCAGGCAATACAGCCATGAAGCAGGCCAGGAAATATCCTGTGAAAATCACTCCAAGTATCTCTGCACAGCTCCCTTTCATTTTTTGCTACTATAGCGTTGCCTCCCGCCCTAGTACTAGACCCCGTTTAGCCAGGAGTTTCCCCAACATTGTTCTCATTGCTTCCAGATTATTGAAGTCTGTTTAGTGAAGTTCTTTTTACCTAAAACATCAATGTCTGACTTTGAAGAAAAAATACAAGGCACAGTAACTGGTAAACAACAACTTTGAAGAGACAGAGCAAGTATCAGAGTGAGATTCAGACATAGTAGAGATGCAAGGGTTATCTGAACTTGAATTAAAAGCAATTTCGATCAATATGCTAAAGACTCCAGTTGAAAAATAGACAATACACAAGAAAAATGGGTACTGTAAGGGAAGAGACGGAATCACTAGGAAAAAGAAATGCTGGGCTGGGGATTTAGCTCAGTGGTTCCAGCGTCTGCTTGGCAAGTGCAAGGTCCCGAGGGTTCAATCTCCAGTAACCACACATCACAGTACAGGGTGTGATGGCTCATACCTGTAATCCCAGCACTTGGGAGGCAGAGGCAGAAGGATTGCTGAGTTCAAGGCTAGTGTAAGCTACATAGTAAGTTTAGAGACAGCTGGAATTACAAAATGAGACCTTGTCTCTAAAAAAGAAGAAATGCTATACACACACACACACACACACACACACACACACACACAAACCATAACTATAACAGAAAAAAAGCATGTGCTTTTGACAGATTTCTTGGTGGACTGGATATGATTGAGAGAAGATGCTCTGAACTTTAAAATATATCTTTAGATAGTTGCAACCCAGAAAAACAAAGAGGAAAAAAAAAAAAAGACTGGGGAACAATATTGAAGACTTGTCGGATGAATATAAAATGTATAATATATGCATATAAGAATAATAGAAGAAAATAAAAGAACAAGAGCAATGTGTGAAGCAATAATGTCTGAGAATTACCCCAAACCAAAGTATTAGATACCTACCGGAGATATAGGTTTGGATGCACAACTACTTTCTGAAAAGACACAGAAGGTATTATGTGTGTGTGTGTGTGTGTGTGTGTGTGTGTGTGTGTGTGTGTATCTGTGTCTGTGTCTGTGTGTATATGTTTGTATGTATACACATCCTAGAAATTGAACATGGGGCTTAATACACACTAAGCATGCATTGCACCATTAAGCTATACCTTCAGTCCCTTGGTAATAATTTTTCATAGGAGTAAGATTATGCTCAGTTAAAAGATGGATACTGAGTTAATTAGATACTACTTTACACTGAATTAATTTCATTATATATTACTTTTAGAATTTATTTTTATTGTGAAATAGGAAGAAAATGTTTAAAGGGAAAAGAGGAGTAGGGGTTAGTAAAGAGGAAAGATAGAATTTGATAGTAGAAAAAGAAAATGAAATTTATGTATATAAAGGGTGAGAAGTTGTCAGGGCAGAGGAATGGGAAAAAATGAGAATCAAGATGTCTTGTGCATGGGCACAAACCCTCAATCTTGAATGTGATCATAATGTATGTATGAAATGCACCAATAAAATCAATTTAAAATAAAATGTAAATAAATAATAAATTATAATAAATACATTTATTTATTTTTTATTAGCACGTTTGCAGTAAATAATGTTTATGCTCCTTGTGGGTAGTGGGTACACATAAATAACTCATCTTAATTCTCTTTTCATCCCTTTCTGCCCCCATCCATCTCTTGATCCCTACTTCCTATTATCTGTCTTTGTTTCCCTTTTCATTTATATTTGGGGTTTCTTGTTTAAGGGAAACCATGCTATACTTAAGCTTGTGTGTCTGGCTGACTTCACACAACACTGTGATGTGAAGGTACATTCGTTTTGCTACAAATAACTCAAGTTTACATTTCTTTATAGGAGAATAGTACTCCAACGTGTGTAAATATTGCATTTTCTTTATTGATTTGTTGGTGGACATATAAGCTAGATTTTAGCTGTTTTAAGTTGTGCTGTACTAGTTAACATTTCCACCAACAATATAGGAGTCCTGGCCCCTTCCAGCAACCTCATTAGCATTTGTAATTATTTGATTTCTTCAGAATTACCATTCTTCCTGGACTAAGAATATCAGTATTATTTTGGTTTTGTTTTTTTGAGACACTCTTGTTATGTAGTTCATCCTGGTCTTGAACATACAGTGCGGCTGGGGATGTAGCTTGGTGCTTCCATGCCCACCTGGCAAATGCAAGGTCCTGAGTTCACTCTATGGTACACACACACACACACACACACACACACACACACACACACACAAACTCACAGTGATCCTTGTGCCTCAGCTGCCCAATTGCCAGGATTACAGGCACAGACCACCACCATCTGCTCAGTGTTTTGTTTTATTTTTAAACTGATTTTACTGGTACTTTTTATGTATACATTATGATCATAATCAACACTGAGAAATAATACCAGTACATACCGTATCTTAATTCTCATTTTTCCCACTTCCCTGCCATCCCCACAAGCCACCAGTCCTATATACATAGGCTTTTTTTTTTAACCACCAAATTTTTTTCTTTCCCTTCTTTATATATCCCCTCCTCTGTCTTTTCTCTATTCCTTTGGCTCAGTGTTGTTTGAGATGACATTTCTCTAATAGCCAGCAATGCGAGAACATTTTTCCATACTTCTGTGAAGTATATATTCATTTCACATAGTAATACAACAGGTATGTACTTTTTTTTTCTGGTACCAGGGATCAAACTCAAGACCTTGTGCTTATGAGACAGGCAAAGCACTACTGAGCTACATCCTCAGCCCATTTATGTGATTTTTAAGTTAAACACAATATATAGAGTTCCTGGTTGCAGCACTAAATCTCCTTCCATGTATCAATTAACTGAAATATTTCAAAAGACATTTTCTTAGGCTGAAAAACTCTAGTTTTCTCAACTATACCTTCCCATTAATTATCTCTGGATCTACGAAATGTCAATATCACAATAAAAGAATGGATCGAGGACTGAACTTATTTCTCCTAATTCCATGGAGGATTGACTTTCCTGTGAAATGGGAATATGCCACTAGGAAGTTAATGGAAAGTCTGAATCAAGGAGATGTAATTTGGAGAAGGATAGATAAATGCAAACTCATTAGCATGTAGGGAAATAATGACTAGAATTTGGCATACATCTATTTTTTGTTACCACCATAATTAAACTTGAACATCATAAAACTTTATTCAGGTATCAAAAAAAGATTATTGTATCAAAATCACATAGGAGTTAAAATTTGTGTGTTATGACAAACTTTAAACATATACAAGAGTAATCTTGTTGCAAACATTCACATATCTGCTTTCTTCCCTCCTATATTATTTTAATAAAAATCTTAGACATAGTATTGTATATCTGTAAGCTATTCAGTGTATCTGTAAAAGGTGAGGACTTACTACTACACAATTTAAAATATCTATGGCAGTGTAATCAGTGTTTGGGAAATCTTGTAGAAGATTTCCAGAAATTAGTGGAGAGACAAGAACAAGTAGAGCTCATTCTTGTGAATGAAAAATTGAAATGTCTAATGAACAGAACATTAAGAATGAATTCACCAGGCCAGGGATTTAGCTCAGAAATCCTGGTGCCTGCCTTGCAAGCACAGGGCCCAGGTTTGATCCCGGTAACCATATACAATGCTAAGTGTGGAGATTCACGCCTACCAGCAACCAGTACCACATACCACAGTGCCGGGCGTGGTGGCTCACACCTGTAATCCCAGCACTCAGGAGGCAGAAGCCGGAGGATTGCTGTGAGTTTGAGGCTGAGCTCAGGGCCAGCCTGAACTCCAAAAGTGAGACCCTATCTCAAAAAAAAAAAAAAAAAAAAAAAAAGAAAGAAAAAAAGAAAAGAACGAATTCACTTGTGTGTAGAAGATATATTGAGAGGTGTTTGGTAAAGGATTTCCAGAAAACTAAGAAACTTTCTGTGTTATTAATGCACAAGAGTTGTAGGTATAGAGGAACAAGAGGTAACAGGCTCCAAATGACATGGTGTTCTGCAAATCCTTGTAAGAAAATAGAGAAATTTGAAGAATTTTAAACAGAGAAGGGATATGATGTCACTTTCTTTCATCCTTTCTAAAAACTTTTTTGCTGTACTGAGGATTGCAGCCAGGGCCTCAAACATGATAAGCAAGAGATCTATCACCACGTCACACCCTTTGCCAGTTACTCCTTTTGTTTATCTGGTTGATGCTAAGTTCTAGAAAAAGAACAGAAAAACCAGTGAGAATGAAGTTTCTGACACTTTATATAAAACTCCAAGAGGATATTGTTAAAATGCTGTTTCTGTCCATCCAAGATGGGCACTGAAGTTCTTCTTTTTTTTTCTTGAGACAGTGTCTTGCTTTGTAGTTCAGGCTGGTCCTGAACTCAGCCTCAAACTCACAGCAATCCTCCACCTCTGCTTCCAGAGTGCTGGGATCACAAACATGAGTCACCACGCCAGGCATTGTGGTATATAGTTACCCGGGATCGAACTTAGGACCCTGTGTTTGCAAGGTGGACACCAGAACCACTGAGCTAAATCTTTGGCCCCAAATCTGCATTTCTTACAGGCCTCCAGGAGATGTCTGTCCCTGGAGAACAGACAAATCTTTGTTTATTGCAGATGTAGGGAAATATTATAGACATCTGGGTAGTGGGTGTTGGGGCTTAAGTAGTAATGGAAAAGTAATGAAGTTATAAGGAGTAATAAAATCACGGGTTCATTTTATTTTAATTAAGCATAATTGGCAAATAAAATTCTCTATATTTAAGTTGTCAAACACTATGTTTTGGGATATGTATACATTATGAAATGACCACTGTAATCAAGTTGGTTATATATTCATCATCTCATGTACTTACAGCGATTCTTAATTTCATCTGATTAAAACATTTTATAACAGCACGTCAAAAAAAATTTTTTTTTCAGTGACAGGGATTGCACTCAGGCCCTTGCACTTGCAAGACAGGTGCTGAAACCACTGAGCTAAATCCCTGGCTCCTCAAAAAGTATTCTTAAACAGAAACAAAAGCATGCTCAAACCTCACAGTCAGAGATAAATTAAACCAATAAAACCAACCTAGATAATTTGTCTGTCATAAGTAATGCATTTTTGAAAGTAAAAATGTGGCAATGCCATATATATATTTTTTCCTAATAACTCTTTAACTCTTTAACTTAATGGACTACAGTGGATGCCTTTTCTCCTCTCCTTTTCTCGTGTCAACATTATGGTCTCCTAGTGATAAAAACTCTTTAGACCTTCTTGTCCCTAAAAATATGAAGAGAAGTTATAAGAACAAGACAAAATTCATGTCAGTAATCCCAGCATTTAGGAGATAGAAGTAGAAGGATCACCCTGGGTTCAAGGCCAGCCTGGAGTACACAGTGAATTCAAGGGCAGCCTACACTCTACAGCAAGGGCAGCCTACACTATACCGTCTCAAAAAACTTCACACAAAACAAAACAACACCAAAAAACTTTCACCTTGGTGCTTTGGGTTCAGCTACTAGAGGCATGGGAAAGCAAGAGGAGCAGTTTTAGTGGAAAACCAGAAATTTGATTTATTTTAGACATTTTAACCTTGAAATGCCTGTTAAGCATGCAAATGCCAAAGGCGAGTAGATGATTGGAAATGTAAGTGTGAAGTTGAGGGCAATGGTTGAAATGAAACCTGAGATTTATGAGTGTAGAAATGCTAGTTATTCCTAGTAAATGTATCAGATCAGTTAGGGGGTGGGAATAGAGCAACACACATATGCACACATGTACCCTCAAGAAAAGAAAAATGAAATTCGGGGACTGAACTTTGGGACTAGATATTGATATTTAAATGTTATAAAGATCAAGTTGCACTACCAAAGAATATTAGGAAGACATGTGGTTTAGAACAAGATTTTTCTTCAGCCCAGGCATGGTGGCCCATATCTGTAATCCCAACACCCAAAAGGCTGAGGCAAGAGGATCGCTGTGAGTGTATGTCCAGCCTTAACTACATAGTGAGGCAGTATCAGAAAACAAAACAAAACAAAACAAAAAAGAATATTCTCCAAAGGCGTCATAGGCTTTTAGTATGTGATTGAATGCTTTTAGAGTGTTTTAGAATGTAACTGAATCAAGAGTCAATATAGCTGACTGGCTATTAGGAGATGAGTCCTGGTTGGAAGAGGAAAAGTGTATCTTCTTCACTGACTTGTACATATTTCACTCTTTCCTGGGTGTCCATGAGAAGAGCAGCTTGGGGCTGCTCCACTCCTCAGCCATGCCCTGGAGTCAGGATTGAAATCCTGAGCCAGCTACACCCCTTTTTAAACTGTAGAGGTTGAGTGTTATGTCTGAACAATGGAGATGAGATAGAGCCCTAAATTACAAGCACTAACTGGAAATCCATGAAGAAAATGAGATCAAAAGACAGGGATGAAATTAGCAAAGATAACATCGAATACACATGTCAGATACTCTCATATTATGAATTTAATCTGGAAGGCTGGGGAATGTAGCCCAGGGGTAAAGTTCTTGAGCAGCACATGTGGGGCCCTGGGTTCAATGCCCAATAAAACACACACACATACATGTACACATGTTTTGCTGAATATTTAGGATTGATACAAACAATGCCCAATAAAATACACACACATACAGGTACACACGGTTTGCTGAATATTTAGGATTGCTACAAAACTGTATCTGAAAGTGCTTAAGAGGGTTTGCATAGGAAAGGATGAGATAATTTAAAAGGCATGCTTGAAACATACCATGAATAAACAAATTTTAAAAAATATTATAATGAAAGACACTGTTAATGGGCCAAGGATTTAGCTCAGTGGTTCCAGCATCTGCCTGGCAAGCACAAGGTTCCCAATTCAATCCTTAGTAACCACATTACACAATGCCTAGCATGGTGATTCACACCTGTGATCCCAGCTCTCAGGAGGCAGAAACAAGAGGATTGCTGAGTTCAAGGCTGGCCTGGGCTGCATAGTGAGTTCAGGACCAGCCTGAACTACAAAGCGAGACACTGTATCAAAAACTTAAAAAAAAAAAAAATACACTGCTACTAATTACCATCAGAATAATCTCCTTCACTTCTACTATGCTCTTTCAGTATTCTTGCCATTATCTGAGGCAGTTCTGCAGATCTTTCATGACTGTCTTTAGATGCACTCTTTTGGTAGCTTAGATGTCCTGAATTGATTGAACATGTTTTCCTTGTATGGTCATTTATTGAGGGGAAAGCTGATGAATAGGATGGATGAGGATATGCAGTAATCTTTTATAGACTGGGTTCCATTGGATGCCACTTACTGGCAGCATTTACTATTTTTTTGTTTTATCATCCCTGGTAAATACAAAAAATGGCTTCCAGAACTTCTTTAGAAAGCTGCGAGAATGATGGGGTAATGTATTTAAGGCAAGAGTAAGGGAAGCATTCTGAGGACGATTGGAGGCAGTGTGTTTTTTATTGTAATGAATTTATTTTAATTTAAGCAATTATTGTACTGGATTTTTATCACACCTAATATAAATCTGATCTAGTATCTATGTGGCTTTGTTACTGGCTCTTAACTTGTTCTTTCCATTGAATGACAATTTGAAGCAGTGGACTTTAGTAAATACTGGCTTACAGTTTTTTTCTCAATCTTAGGGAGATTGTTTATGTTACTGTAATTACTTTGGCATGATGTATAACAAAGTGAAATAGATCTTTACATTAGGAGGCAAGGGGCCTTTTTATTATGGTGTTATGTGTGTGTCAGTACTGATGACTTCCATTTCTCTTGATTTCTAGTCTGATCTTGGTCTATCTACTTGCCTCTATTTCCTCAAAATAAGAAGAAACAAGACTTTGTTCTTCTTGGATCATAGGACTGCTGCAACAATCAAGTGAGAAAAGAACCCTTTATGAAAACATCAATGGGATGTTTTCAGAAATAACAGTAGTAATAATATTCTCTAAACTTTCTCAGTCTAGTTGACACATGAGTATCTGTTACAAAACTGATATTCTATCTAACATTGTATGAAGCAGTCAGAAGTGACTATTTTTAAAGTATTTATTATTATTATATATCAATTACTTACACATTTTGACTAGAAACACAGTTTCACATAATTTATTTTAATTCTGCAGGATTTTTCAAAGTAAGCATGAAAAGATACTTGATGTTCTAGACTCAGCTAGATTAATTATCTACCATATTCTCTATAGAGTAAGAATATTTCTATTATGTTTTAAATATGACAAGCATCACCTTTTTTTTTTTTTTGAGACAGGGTCAGGGTTTCATTTTGTAGTTAAGACTGGCCCCAAGCTCATTACATAGCCCAGGCCAGCCTCGAACTCACAGCAATCCTCCTACCTCTGCCTCCTGAGTGCTGAGATTACAGGTAGGAGCCCTCACGACTGGCACTGTGGTATGTGATACTGATTGGTTGTGGGTGTGAGCCCTAGCATTATGGCATGTGGTTATCGAGGGCTGGGCTTTCAGGTGTAAGTCACTACACCCAGCATTGTTGTATGTGGTTACCGGGGATTGAACTTGGACCTTGAGCTTGCCAGACAGATGCTGGAACTACTGAGCTAAATCGCCACTTGCCTCTGGCCCCAAGCATTCACTTTTTTATATCCACAGGCAACCAACTTCTCACTCTCCCAAACCTATAAAATTGCATTTCTGAATTAAAGGGTATAATAAGACGATGGAAAATAAAATTAAGAAACAGCAACCCGCAGCAGCACAGAGGTATCTCTCCATTTTAAAATAACCTTTATCTTCTCCTTTTTCTGGGAACAAACAAAATTTAACTTTATGATATTCTATACTAACAGTAAAAACTTCAAAGAAATATTATGTCATTCAGGAGAAGCCAAATTTTGTACAGCAACAAACAAATGCATTGTGTGTGTGTGTGTGTGTGTGTGTGTGTGTGTGTGTGTGTGTGTGTGTGTGTGTTGTGCTGAACCTGGGCCCTTGTGCATGTCTGGTGAGCATTCTACCACTGAACTCTATCCAGGAGTTCAAAATCTTACTCAACCAACCAAACAAATACCTGGATCACCATGTTTTTTGTATTTGACAAATATGAAACCACTCAAGTCACTCTGTTGACTGACTCTATTTGTAGTCACTCTAGCATTTGGGCTGAGGGAGGTGCCCTTTGGATTACAGCTTCCATGATCAAGGCACTGAAAGGCAGCTCTGGAACCACAAAGTAAAAATGCACTTCTATTTTCATGGAAATGAAACAACTTCTGTACCTATTTCTTTGACAAATGAGCCAATTTGTTCCCAACTTATGTGCCTGAAAGGAGAATTATCATAATATTTATGGACATCCTAAGTGACCACCACGAATGAATGATGAGGTTGGAAAATAATAAAAGCTTTTTACCCCATAGCTTACTTGGGGATTTAGATGTCACTTCAATATATTGTACACTCTACTAAAAAATCTGGTATGAGAAAATGAAGTTGTAAATGAGTTATAGTATGTATAGTTGGTACTGTGAAATAGAAAATATTTAAAAGGGAAGAGAGTGTAGGGATAAATAACGAGGGTAAAATGAATGTGGCAATAGTAAAGAAAAAAGGAAACAAAGATTATGTGTATAGGGTATATATCACATATAGGGTATGTATATATAGTGTATATATGTGTATATATATCTTGTGCAGGGCAGGGGAAAAAATGAGAATCAGATCATGTCATATTCTGGTACAAACTCAATGTTGAATGCGATGATGATGTGTATTCCGAATGTACCAATAAGGATTAAATTAAAATTGAAGAATAAGTTATGTGACAATATTGTTTTAATTTTTTTATTTTATTGTAGCATAAAGGTAAAAAGCTTTTAATATTTTCTACCTCATCATTCATTCGTGGTGGTCACTTAGGATGTCCACAAATATAATGATAATTCTCCTTTCAGGCACATAAGTTGGGAACAAGGCTTCACACTGAGCTACATTCTTAGCTCTTTTACTACTTTTTACTTTGAGGCAGTATCTTATAAGTTGCCTAAAATAGGCTCAAAATTGTGATTTTTCCTGCCTCTGCCTTCCAGAATGCTCAGGTCAAAGAACTAGCAATTCACATAAAGAACAAGATAGCTAATAAAGTCTCTTGGAAACATGTGGAATTCTTATATTTCATTATGGCATTCTATTTCATCATTATTCCTATGTTTATAAACATATTGATATCTCTAGCCCATTTTCATACTTGAAAAAACTGACTTCCTTTCTTGATGAAAACATAGAGGAAAAACATTAATGTTATCACTCTAAAAACATACAAGTTCAGAAAGTATGTACACAAATATAATTTAGATGAAATGCTAAATCTTGCAAAACAATACAGATTATTCTTCTATCAGGAATTAGCTGATCTTTGTCATTGTCAACAAATTTACTTTTGTTTTCTAAAAAACCATTCCACCCAGTACTTCACAGAGAGTTATACAGATAGGGGTTAAGCCACCCTCCTTGTGTCACCACACTGATGTACCCTAGGAAAACTTTGTTAGCATGTAATTAAAATAAGAATTGTTCAGTATTAGTAGGATGAGCTCAGGTCTACCTTACTCACAGAGAATAACCTAATCTTGATGAAGAAAAGCAAGAAGCAAAAACCAAACCAAAAAAGCGGGCTTTTCTCAGTGCATTTGTTTTGGACCGAATTATCTCAATAATTGCCTTAACTTTCCCCTTCACTTGAGAAGCTCTTTCTAAAGTGAAGTTGTGGTTTGGCGAGTTGCCAGTCACTCGGACAGTAAAGTAGACAATTCATGACATTCACAGTACTTGGGATAGCTGAAATTTGTAGACCTGGCTTGAATGACTCCAGTGAAAAACTGCAAAACCTTTATGCACCCAGAATTAATGGGTTACATTGCTTTATCTCGAGCTTCTTCCATCCTGTCCTTTCACTTCAATTCTTTTTATCTAGTTGGTAGCAACCTGTTGTTCATGAAATATAATGTGGTCACAAGATATTGATAGTTTAGAAAAGCTATAGGTTTTCTGGTCGTATGAGATTTCAAAGATTTGGACATACTACAAACATTGATTTGTAAAAACAAATTCAAAAATAATACTTTCACTAGCTGTAAAAGTAAAAATAAATATAACAAGATGTAGAAAAACAATTAAATATTTGAAAGTAATAGAATTTTGCTAAAGTGTGTGTGTGTGTGTGTGTGTGTGTGTGTGTGTGTGTGTGTGTGTGTGCGTGCATGCATGTGTGCATGTGTAGATGATGAGCTTAGGAAGTCAACATTATATTTGGAGTTTTTCCCCAAAAACCTAAAGAAGCTTACAGTGATGCATTTATTCTTAGAAACTACTAAAGAGTCATATGTTTCTCTGTAAATTCAATTTAAAAGTTTCAACTGAAAGGAAATGGTTTTTCAGCAATTATTATCAAAAGATTTCACTGTCTTCATTGAGAAATAAAACTAGAATTTCACAAAATTTTGGAATCTGGATTTTTCTTTTTCAGTTTCCTAAAAAGGATTAAGCATTTTTCATAACTCATTTGGAAAAGCAATTTAGTTTAAAAAATAACTTTTAAAAAAAATACAAGAAGTCTTTCTTTTTGTCATGCAAAGTTCTTAATGACAGCAGGCTTGGAAAGAAGCTTCGAATATAGAACAGACATTGTTTTACAGATACAATTTTATATTACCAAAAATGAATGGGCTAAGTCTGGTTCAAATTCTTTCACAAGAATGTCCTTTGAAAGCTGTACATGCAGCTGCTACTGGTTTGTAAGAAGCTCCCTTTTGCAGTCAGAGAAAACTTCATTGTCCTTAGGTTGGTGGGTTTTTTCTTAATCTTTTTATTTCTTTCTTGCAATTGAAGATGCAAGTCAACATCTTCCTTTATTATGAGCTAATATACTTGAATTTTTACAAAAAGCAGATGTTCTGAGTTTTAAATTCAAATCACTTTGTTAAGAGACACCCTTCAGCTCAGTTTTTCTTCCTTTCCCCCCTCCGCACTTTAGTTTCATTTCTGTTATTATTAACAGATTTTTTCATAGAGCTCCAGCTTATAGAATACTATGCTCTCCCAATGTTAAATCACTTAAATCCTCTCCCCCAGAAGGAAGTGGTTTTTTTCAGTGTCTCAGAACAACATTGCTTTTGACATGACTGAGTCTAAATTTCCTCCCTCATTGTTTTATGTAGCTTTTATTTTCTTATTGACTTTATTTTTTAGCAAATGAATTTTATTATTTGTACTTATAATAACTTTGCCATTATTATGCTGGTTATTTATGTGCATTTTATAGTTTTACAGAGCATTTTCATTTCTTTTGCTTATTTATTACATACTTTGGAGTGTATTTGTTAAAACATTTTCATGTGGAAATAAATGAGGAATAGATTGTTGTAGACCATCTATTGCCAGTGATAGGTTTCTTTTGTCTAATTTCAGAATTATACTAATCCTAAAGTTTAAGTGATTTCTGAAATACATTGATGCTGGGATTAAACTATAAAGCCTTGACTGCTGTTATAATTTCTCACCCCAAGTTATATGAGATAATGGCATGATTTTTCTTTTCTCCAGAGGAATTATTTAAGATATTACTCACGCCAGTGTGGAAGAACCATGCCAAGATGTTTGCTACATTAAAACATATTTTGGGGGTTACTTCTGACTATGCATATATGACAGTTATACATTGAATCAATTTTAAATTGAGTGCTGAAATTATGACTGTAACTGGCTTTTTCTGTACTAGCTGGACCATATTATCTTCTGTTAAAGAGTAATAGCTCTTTAGTGAAGAAAAGTAAACATTTCTCTTTTTTTCAATATAAAAGCAAGTAAGTATTGTCAAATTTTCATTCTGAAGTAGCACAAATTGTCCACAATAATGAACTAGAGCTTGTGTTATTTTAGAGAACTTTATTTTACTGAAATTTGGGGAGAATATTTTCATAACTGAATTCATTATGCTGTAGTCTCTCCTTAGAGACTCAAGACATGTTTTGTAGCAGCAGGGTTAGTGGGATATGGCATTACTCATGACAATATGTTGACTTTTGTATAAACTTGTGTTGAAGAATTTTTTTTTCTGAGTGTTTTATTTGACATTTTTTGGAAGTAGGTGCTTTGTTAAAAACTATCGTGCACTTAGCAGCTTGACACATGCATTTATTTATTTATTTATCTGTTTGTATAGTTTTTGAAACAAGGTCTCACTACGTATTGCAGGCTGGTGTGTAACTCACTATATATTACAGACTGGCCTTGAACTCCTGACAGTTCTGCCTCAGCCTCCCAATTACTGTGAATATAAGAATGTGCTACTATTCCCTGTCTGCTTAACACTTTGATTATATTTAGTACTCACTATTTTTGAGAATCAGAAATCTGGAAGAAGATTACTTAGTTAGTTTTGGCTTGAACTGGAAGCTAGAGTTCTAGCTTTCTCAAACTTGATGGAATTAAAGGATTGGCTTCTGAATTCACTAAGATGGCTATCAGCAGCCTGTATTTCCATATCTGTTACACACAGACTTGCTGTATGGCTACAGCTCTTTACTATACCAGTCTTCCTGTGAATGATTCTATGTCACCTGCAAGTGGATGACTCCAGGCGTGTGTGTGTCTGTATGTGCATGTGTATGTCTGTGTGTGTATGAGACAGAAAGAGAGAGAGAGAAATTGAAGACAGAAGTAGCATGCCTTTACTTCTGCTGTATGCCATTGGTCACCAGCCCTGATACAGAGTGGGAAATGTCACATAAGCACATGACTCCACCAGGTGAAAATCCCTGCAGGCCACTTCCATGGCTGACTGCCTTAATAGATAATCAGGAATTGCAGGCAACAACTGATTTCCTATAGACCATGTACATCATTTTGTGGCTTTGATTATGGAAATAAATTTTTAACTATACCAGAATCACTCTTTTTAAAGTTTTCTAAATAGTCATTTGTCCCTGGATTAAAATATTTATTAAAATAATATTTTATAAATTAAAATAAACTCATTATTTGATTCCATAACCTAATTGTCAATTCAAATCTCTCCAGTTTTCAAGCAAAAAACAAAGAAAAAGTATTTGCCACCATGCTCAAGAGGAAATTTCTATAGTTAAGTACCAAATAAAAAATATGGTGTCCTATCCTATGAACATTACTTTAAACATTACAATCTTTGAAAAACCATCTTCTCCTAAATAAGAAATAAACCATAAATTTGAGCATAGAATCCAATGTAACTTCATAGGCATTTTATTATAGTAATGCACTTATTTATATACTTAGAAAACTAATGTGAAGCAATGTGTCATGGTAGCAAGGGAGCCTTATCATCGGAAAGATACAGGTTCAATCTTCGTTTCAGCATTGTTACTTCTGAGAAGAACTTGACGACTCTTACTGAGACAGTCTGTTCTTCTGTAAAATGGGACAATGATAAATAATTTTAGAACTACTGAGTTAATGAAGATAAAGCATTTATGAACATCTGGTACTGTTTTTCCTCAATAAATGGTAGCCTTCTTCTTCACTTCCTTCTCTCCCTTTTTCTTTTACTAAGATTAAAAATAAATCAGATATGGCTAGGGATTTAGCTCAGTGGTTCCGGTGCCTGCCTTGCAAGTTCAAGGTCCCAAGTTGGACCTGGTAACCACATACAATGCCCACTGTAGTGGCTCATGCCTACAATCCCAGCACTCGGGAAGCAGAAGCAGGAGGATTGCTGGGTTTCTAGGCTAGCCTGGACTACACAGTGAGCTCAGGGCCACCTGAACTACAAAGTGAGACCCTGTTTCAAAAACAGAATTTTTAAAAAAATCAGATAAATTTGAACCACTGTGATTTTATGACATCCAATTGTGGAAACATTAAAATTTCAATATCATAGTAAAAAGCCACAGGACTTCGTTTGTAGTTATTCTCCAGGACCACTGGACTACTGTGTGCCTTCAGAGAATGTTTTACTGTATTCTAATTCAATAATTAGAGGTATCAAAGAACCACAGCTTGTGTGTAAAAGCACGGGAAATGACTAAATAGCTTGATTTGGGTAACTTGTATTTATGGTTACACTCACGTACATTATTAAAATCTCAGTGAAACCTGGAGTAGTGGGAATGGGTGACAGAGATGAGGAGCTGTATGTGCAGAGTACATTCATCGTTATACCCTCGCTAAAGATCTTGGTCCTGTTGATGAGAGAGACTGTGAGAGGCAGATTTGTGCGTTAGATGGCCTCGGAGAAAAATGGAAGACAGCTTTGGTACAGAGAGAAGCCCATTAAGGAAGCTTTACTGTGTCAGCTGAAAATTGCTGAGGAATGTAACTGGTTAGGATTTTGCAAAACAATAACATTGTAAAATTGAGAAATGATAAGGGCCTGAACCAAAGTGGAATGAAAATGAACTTTAGAATAAAATAGAACTGGCAGAAATTTTTAATGAGCTGGATGAAGGAAAGATAGAAGTAGCATTCAAAGAAATGATGATAATAATGAGAAGCAAGGACATATTTGAAAAGAAAATATTTCAAGGATAACATTCTGGCAGACTTGATGAGTAAGTACCAGGCAGGGATAAATAAAAAGACTCAGGTTGCCTCCAGCAGGATGCCACTTTCTGACCAATACAATACAGCTGAGAAATACATTTGGGAGGGAGGTTTGTAGTTTTTATCTAATCCAGTTGATTGACCTTAATTTTTATGGGAAGGTCATTAACTTATGTAGACACTGATAGCATGCATCTGTCATGTAGATGTGAGTCTGGGAGCTGTAAGCAAATGTGCGGCACCAGACCTGAGAAGTGGCAGGCGTTTCTCAGGAAACATGGGTCCACTCATGACATCATCCATGTCAGGATGCCGATTTGAGAGGCCATCTCTCCACAAAGCCTCCTCACAAGCTCTCTGCTCCAATTTCCTTCCCTAGTGCAGAGTCAAGGAGGTAGGGTGTGACTAAGACTGGCTGGGGGAGTAGGTTTTGCCCTGGAGATGACAAAATCCCAGGTTAATACATA
The DNA here is from genome assembly GCA_004026965.1 of Petromus typicus. Taxonomy (NCBI): domain Eukaryota; kingdom Metazoa; phylum Chordata; class Mammalia; order Rodentia; family Petromuridae; genus Petromus; species Petromus typicus. The sequence continues at coordinate 34,845 of PVIR01015670.1, forward strand.
CAACAGTACCCAAAGTCTGGCATGTAAACTTCTCTTAAGAGCAGATTTTCAGTAGAATGACTTAGACATGTGACACCAACATAGGATATGTTTAAAAAAGTCAGCTGCCATTAAACTGTTACTATTGGGTGCCTTCACGATGGTCCACTTTTGCTTCTAGAGTGTGTGTATATAGATATATAGATAGATAGATACATAGATAGATAGATACATAGATAGATAGATATTTGTCTTCCTGTTTTCCTACTTTTACTTAAACTTGCTCTGCAGAGCCTGCTTTTCCCTACTTTTAATGAATGTAAAATTTTGTCACCATTTACACTTGTCTTGATCATTTCTTCATCCAGGACAGAAAGAACCTAGAAATCACCCCTAGAAGGACACTCCAGCCTCCACAAAACTTAGTAACAGCACCATTGCAAAGTTCTTTGTACAAAAAAATCTACCTTGTCATTATCAGACTTTGTGATTAAAGATTTATCACACCCATTCTAACCCTGGCACTGTGGGAGACTGACCCAAGAAGACTGCAAGATCAATCCGAGCCTGGTAACTTAGCAAATTAGTGAGGATCTGTCTCAAAATAAAAATGGTAAAAGGGTTTAGTTGACCATATGACTCAGCAAAAACCCTCAGCTCGCCCTGCAGTACTGAAAAAAAAAATTATAATGTTTCTTTGCAAACTATCTCAGAACATACAACATAGTGAGATTCATCTAGAATTACATGCTACCGTGAGCCTGAGTTATCAGCTCTGCTGCCATATCAGTCACACTTTGTGTGCTTTCATGCCTGCACATCTGCTTAAGCTCTTGGCTCCTAGTAAATACCTCTCTCCACTTTGTGTGTGGTGAGCTACTACTGAGCCTTATGTACTACTCCAAAGCTGCTCTGTTGTGCAGTTTTCCCCAACTCCTGAACTTTTGTGGCATGCTCAACACAGCTGTGTGTGAGTATGAGTCTGTGTGCATACACCCAATGTTATGTTCATATCTGGATGCTTTGCTGAACCCTTTATAAATAATTGCACTTTTGATTTATCTTGCTATCCCACTGTAGGTTCTTAAAAAATCAATAATTGCTTGTTGCAATGAACGTTCTAGGTAGGAAAACAGTAAAATTTGGCAGATGAGTGTTTGTTGTGTTTAATAGCTCCTGGATATTGCTAACTGAAAGAAATATATTTTCCCTACCTTTGTAGTTAGAATTTTGTTGTTCCACACAGTCTCAGTCCAGCATTTCTGTCCTTTGGAGCCCCGAGTGACAACCTCACCATTTCTCTCAGGCCTCCTGCCTGAGCCCCATCTTCAGCATCTAGCTCATGTGATTCTGGGGAAATGACTAACTTCTAGTGTGAATTGCTCATTGATATAGATCAATGATGGGACTCCCTTCTCCAAGTCTAGATATCAATGCAGGAAATGAGGCTTATGACATTTAGGGCAAAATATTTCTCCAGTGACTATTATCATGCCTCATATTAAAGATAGTAAATTTAAATTTTCCCAGTTGGGGAGAAATTGCATTCAGTGGATGAAGAAGCACCTATTCTGCTCTCTGTTCTGCCTAAGGGAACAAAGAATTTGCATATCTCAATAGTTACAGGCAGCTACTTTTTAATGGGGAGAGGATCCAGCTGAAAACAAGAATTATCTATATTTGAGCCTACTTGGTGGAATTCCTCGTTGTTCTGATGTTTTCCAGACTGCTTTGATTTTGCAATAGCTAACATTCACTGAGTACTTACTATCTGACATTCATGGTATGAGTGTACTAAACCACAGCTGGCTGTCAATAACATTATCCTCCTTGTACGTATGAGAAAGTTAAGTTTTTAGAGCTTCATTAGCTATCAGTGGCTGCAATAATTGGCAACTGGTTCCTGTGTCATCCAGGTCTGGGCCTGTCAGACCCTCATCCTTCAGCAGTAGGGGCAGAGTCTAATGTTCACTCACATCTATGAACATACATCTTAACCACTTCCAAGCAACAGGACCATTGTCAGAATCATTGCTTTAACACATGTGAGATTTCTTTCATTCATTCATTTATTCATTCATTCTCCCATTCTTTCTTTCTTCCTTTTATTTTTAATTTTTTTTATTTTTATTTTTTGAGACAGGTTCTCATTTTGTAGTTCAGGCTGGCCCTCAGCTTACTATGTAGCCCAGCCAAGCCTTGAACTCATAGGAATCTTTCTGCCTCTGCCTCCCGAGTGCTAGGATTGGAGGCGTGAGCCACCACGCTTGGCATTGTGGTATGTGGTACTGGGAATGGAACTAGGGACCTTGTGTTTACAAGGCAGGCACCAGAATTACTGAGCTAAATCCCAGGTCTTTTCCTCCTTTCTTTTAGAATTTAACACATAGAATTTAATTTAGTATTTAACAAATTTATTTTTCTTTAAAATAAAAAGATTAAAATAATTTTATTGGCATATTTTATATGCACATCATGATCACACTTGACACTGAGAATTTGCACCAGCACATGGCAATCTTGATTCTCATTTTTTCCCATTCTACTGCCCTCCCTACAACCCCTATACACATGAGCTTTATTTCCATTTTTTACCATCAATTTTTTTCTTTCTCCTTTACTTCCCCTACCCGCTTTTCCCTTTTTCTTCCTATTTCACAATAACTATCATACCCTTTAGAACTCATTTACACCTTCACTTTCTCATACTAATGAAATGATACCGTATTTACACATCTGTGTCCTATTTATTTCACTTAGGAGTATGTCCTCAAGACATATTCATTACAAATATATTTTTCATTAATACATGTTTATGAAACCCAGCAATGACACTCATCTTGGGGATCTAGTACATACATCTTGATTATTTTAATCCTCTTTCACACCTCCCTCCTCTTCCTCTGATCCTCTTCTCCATCTGCAAAGAATTTGGCTTCCTATTTCCTACCATCCCTCATCTATTTTACTTCTTATTTATTTACATTTTGGCTTTCTCAGGTAAGCAAAAACATGTAATATTTTAACCTTCTGCATCTGACTTATTTCACTTAACTGATTGATTTTATTTACATATTTTTATCTTTCCAGTAGATTGAACCCAAGGCCATTTTCACACGAAGAATGTGCTCTGTCACTAAACTACCACCTCGCACAACCTCAGATTCTGGTAACACTTGC
>PVIR01015671.1:0-37887 GCA_004026965.1 Petromus typicus
CATCATATTATCTGTTTCCATATCTAAGAACTGAATATGTTGAGCAAAAGCTGTTCAAGTCTTTAACATTTCAAATCAAAGTACCTTTTACAATTCAAAGGCAATGTAGTCTGTTCTATAAACTTTAGAGCTATCAAGAAGTGATGCCAAAAAATTGAGCACAAGATGGTAAAGAGAGGTAAGGCATTAATTTTAGATATGGGACTCAATTTGAGAATTAAGGCAATTTAAGGCTTTTTTTTCTTCTTTTATCACATAGTTGTGGAAAAATATAATTTTTCTCTGGAAGGTTTATGCTTTCTCCTGAGGCAAACTAAAATGAAGACACAAGTTCTTATATGATGCACACAAATGTTAGAGAATGACAGACTTCAGGATTTTCTCTGCTGAATACCTGATTCTACCCAAAGCTGGTATCTTCACCTGCTGGGCAAGGAAAGAAAAAAAAAAAAAACGCAAATATCCCAACCCCTCTGTGACTCATTCACTAAGTTTAAAAAGTTATGGTCTTCTCTGAATGAGAGCAAATCATGAATTCTCCTCAGTTAATTGTGCATCTGTGACTTATAACTTAAATCTTGTTCCCCTCTCTGTTTCCTCTGATCAGAACTTTACTGTCTGTAATTCATTCCAGGCTGCACTTCTCTTATGCAGGTGTATTTAAAATACAAACACAGGTTATTTTAATGGTATCTATATCTTTTTAGCAAGTTTTTTATTTCATTTAATTTCATTTACTGGACCAAAACTATCCATTCATCTATGATCAGCCACAGAGATGAGAAGATTGTAAATGATTTGTTATCTTCCCTGACCTTGTCCCCAAAACATTCTACCTCAATATGTGAAATTGAGGTTCCTCAAAGTAAGAGTTAAAAATAGAATTATTTTGATCTGCATGATATCAAGATCTTCCATGGTTGAAGGACAATGATGGATATTTTAATGTCTCCATTTAGCCAAGCTACAGGAAGGATAAAACCTAAATTTCCTAGGATCACATATATATTAGGGTTCCCCTGAAGAGCAGAAACAATGATATGAATTCTATGAATAAGAATTGTATGTGACTGAAGAGATTTATTATGTACTGGCTCACAAGATGATCATGAGGACTGAGAAGCTTCCCCACCGGAGTCTTCCAAGCTATGGTTTCCGGAAGGCTTGTGATGTGGTCAAAAGGCCTAAGGGCCAGAGAGTAGATGGTGTAAATTCCACTCCGTGTCTGAAAGCCTGAGCCACAGTGCTCTGGGACAGGAGATCAATGGCTCAGCTCATGCCATCAGGCAGGGCTAATTCAGTCTTCTGCTTTCTGTCTCATTCAGCCTTCAACATATGTGGAATTTAAATTATATGATTCCTTCTTTCCCTTCATCTTTACCACATTTATTCATCCTGAAATAGCTACATAAAATATTTTCTCCTCTGTGAAGCCATCTTTGATACCTACAAGCAGAACTCATACTTAATACCTTTACTTTGCCCCGTTGTGCAGCAGTTTCCCAGAACTGCACTGATGGGATTCTGTAGGCTCACAGATTCCTGAACCTCCCCCTCCCACACACTACCATTTAGTGCCCTCACAAGCCCAAGCTCCTATTCTATTGATCTCTTTCACCTCATTGCATAGCACATTGTTGGAGCAGAGTAGACTTCCAATAAATAACAGTTTTTCTAATACTTCTCAGGTTCAACTTTAAAACTATAAAATACATACATGGGCCATTTTAGTTTTATGTAAGAAAGTAAAGAAAAGTTAGGATGTATGTGCACTGAGATAAGATGCTTCTTGTTATTATAATGGAGAAGATTGCAAGAGGAAAATGCTAGCACATGTCCATAATTTCCTTTTCCATTATTTTTATATAAAATGCATATGACTCATACACTGTATATAGTATTCTTCACTGGCCTCTTTTCACTTAAAATTCATCTTTGAGTTCATTATCATTGCATAAGCATTCTTTTTAATTGTATTAACTTGATTTCCACTGAATGATTTTACATGAATTTACTTAAACATTATCTCATTGACTGACATTGAGGCTGTTTCCAATCAGCTGTAAGTGTTCATGTGTGTATTCAGACACACACATAAAATTGCAAACATCTGGCGATGTATTTGCTGAAAAACTGGGATTACTGCATCAGAAGATAGTATTGGTAATGAATGAAAATGCAAATGAGCTTCATATATGAAGCACCATTTTATATTTCCTTAACGCATGAATGTGTATACACATGTATGGTGTACTTGAAAGCATTAGAAAGGAATTATAAATGGATTTCAGGGAAAGAAAATGACTTGTCTATTGAGTCAGCACTGTGAGAACAAAGGCAAGGTCATGAGACATCTTGAGCATATCCAGGATTAAAAGGCCGTTAAACACCTGTTTCTTTGTTAGTCATGAAATTAACAACAATATCTCTATATTCATTTTTAGACATCTGGTTCACTGATTTAAATAATAATTTTGGTGCATAACATATCACCATCATTTCATCATGTATGGTTGTTAATGTTATTTTGTTTAAATAATTAATTAGTATAATGACAATTAATTAGTATAATTAGCATATGCCCCTTTGTTTTCAACTAAAAACTTAATCAATAGCTGAATGTATAGGTAAGTAAAGAAAGGTACCATTAGCTTCACTAGGCCTCCTTGCTATATCTGAAGGAACTATGATGCTCTTTCCTAAAGGCAAATAGAAAGTTAATCTTGGGATCTCCACCAAGGCTTTATTCACCTAGCTGTGAAAGAAGGTATAGTGTTTGTGTCTTGCCTGTACTGCCTCACCTGCCCAACTCACTTGGTTGCCACCTGCTGCACTCATGGTGACTCAGCCTTTTAACCTTTGCCCCTGGAGGTTCATTCTACTAAGATAAGGAAGTAACATATGGAAAGTAGAAGCATCAGAATTGTTCCCTGCACTGGTTAGGAAATATACTAATGCACATGATCTAAACTACTCCCTCCTTGCTGAAATACTTCTCACATAGATCTTACTTTCACATCTGTACTGCCCCTGCAAAAACAGGATTTATACTACTGGGTGGAGAGAGAGGACCAGGGGAGCATATACCTTCTCCTTGAAACTGACTGATATTTCTCCTTCATTTCATACTCTGCCTCCTCACTAAAGAGTAGAGAAGAAAGTCTTCATGAATGTCCTTTGGTAACTATGATTTGTTCCCCCATCACTCTTGTCAGTTATTCTTCCAGGACCTTCTTGGAATACACTGAGCTTGGAGACCACTCTGTTCTGAACATGACAATGCAAATTTGACACTCTGTTAGAACCCACTAACCTCACAGTGTGCCACTTCTTTTACACTTAATTTTTATCTCATCAGAATATCTAGTTTGCAGAAACACATAGGAGACCATTCTAATTACTGATAATTTTCTAATCTCTTTATATCTACATCAACACTAAAATTATATTTGTGGTTTTGTCTCATTGTACATCCTTTTTATATCCTGATGTAAAATTCTAAAAACAGGACAGTATGATTCTTCATTTCCATGTGATATACTGAGTCATAATTAGACAAGTTATACAACTGTAAATTTATTAGAATTTGAATTAGAATTTGAATAATTGTCCAAAACACCTCATTCATTTATTTTCCAATCTTTGTAAAGTTAGACCTCTCTCCCATTCTTAGTCTTGGTGAAAAGCATTTTCTTTTAATTTACTTTAAAACACTAAATTGAGGGTTGTGGATTTAGCTCAGTGGTTCTGGCGCCTGTCTTGCAAGCGCAAGGACCCGGGTTCAATCACGGTTAACCACATACAATACTGGGCGTGGATACTCACGCCCAGCAGTAACTAGTACCACATACCACAGTGCCAGGCATGGTGGCTCACGCCTGTAATCCCAGAGCTCAAGATGCAAAGACAGGAGGATTGCTGTGATGTGAGTTTCAGGCTGAGCTTAGGGCTAGCCTGAACTACAAAGCGAAATCCTATCTCAAAAAACCAAAACACTAAATTAAAAATATTTGATATTTGAATCATTAGTTCACAATCCCACCTTACTTGAATGTTTATTTTTCTCTCTTTCCATACCAAGGTAGAGAAACACTTTTCCTTCCATTGTTTTTCTATTTTCTCATTCCTCACTTCCTGATAAATCTTGAAATGTTTTAGGTCAGTATTTTGTTCTCCACATATTCTTAAACCTGTTCCAGTTCTTGCTGTCTCACATCCAGAGCTCCACTGAATGGCTCGCGGAGTCACTCATGGCTCCATAGCCAATGTCTTCTCTCCAAGTCCCACCCAGCTTGCTCTTTCAACAGCACTCCATAGTGGAGAGCTCTCCTTCTCCTAATGCCTGCTTCTGGTTCTGCCTCTAGCTTCCTTTACCTGCCTTTTTTTGTTTTTGGGGTTTTTTTGTTTGTTTGTTTGTTTTGGGGGGTTTTGTGTGTGTTTTTTGATACAGGGTCTTGCTTTGTGGTTCAGGCTGGCCCTGAGCTCAGCCTCAAACTAACATCACAGCAATCCTCCTGCCTCTGCCTCCTGAGTGCTGGGATTACAGGCCTTGATCCACCACGCCCGGCACTGTGGTATGTGGTACTGGTTGCTGCTGGGCTTGAGTCTTCACTCCCAGTATGGTATGTGGTTACCGGGAAGCAAACCGGGTCCCTGCACTTGCAAGACTGGCCCTAGAACCACTGAGCTAACTCCCTGGCACTTACCTGCCTTTTTTAATCCTGGATATGCTCAAGATGTCTCATGACCTTGCCTCTGTTCTCACAGTGCTGACTCAATAGACAAGTCATTTTTGTTCCTTGAAATCCTTTTATAATCTCTTTTGTAATGCTTTCAAGTACACCACACATATCATTCCTTGAGGTGTCCACACCAAGTTATGGGTGAATATGTATACTTAGCAGTGTTATTGATAATTAAATTCCCTTAAGTCTTCTGTTTATCACCAGGATATAATCTATGTTTTAATTTACATAAACAGGGCTCCTCCTCACCCTTCACCTCATGCTGATCACCCCTCTGTTCGATTTGCTACTCCTGTCTCCAAGAGTGCCATGACCTTTCTTGAGCTTTTCCATTGCTGAGATGCTTCATTGATCTCACCACTCTGCTCACAGTCTTGCTGCTCCTCATCATCGGGCCTCAGGTCACTTACTGTGGGAAGCTTTCTCTTTCTCTACCTCTTGGCACACTCTGCTCCAGCCTAACACACTGTCCACATTTCTAATTACAATGCAGGCTCTAGGGTTTTTACCAGACTATTAGCTCTACCAGGGTGGTGTTCACAGCTGTTATAATCACTGCTGTCTAGTGTGTACCTTATGTCAGTGAGCACCTCTTCCTACATCCCACATTGTGCCCCTGGGGTTTGGTCCAGGTCAGCATCACCTTGATTTCTCTCTCACCATCTACTTTCCCCTTAACCCTCATGCTTTGTCCCAGGGATAAAGAAAATTTAGGTGAGTGAAAAATTTAGAACAAATGGTTGGGAAAGTGTCACTGTCCTCCTTTGGACTCTTGGGTAACAGTCTAAAGGAGCAACCTCCAGCAGCTTTATGTGGGTCTTTGTATCTTCATTGTTCAATTTTTTAGTTATATCTCCAATTGGATTCATATTGAAGTGGAAAGAGGAAATTTTACTGGGGACTTCAAAACCCTCAGATATCCATTTGTGGAGTAAATTTATGAAAAAAATTTACTAATACAATTTGGACTTCATGAAATTAGGAGAAAATCAGATAACTTTGCAATAAAGAAAAGGGTATAAGAGGAGAGGGATAAGGCAGAATTCAGAAAGAACAAAGGAAGAGAAGTTATTATAGAACACTTCATGCAAACTATCTCACTAATCTTCATAATAATCATGGGTGAAATAAAGGGAAATGAAATAATTAAAATCACAATTAAAGACAATAGAAAGTTGATGACAAGATCCATTTTTAAAAATTAAGCTAAAGAGGCAAAGCTTCAGATAAAAATCAGAAATCAAGAATAGATTTGCAAGGAGAATAGAGATTCAACAGTATATTTTGCTTATTGATTGGGAGCAAACAGCTTGCAACAGACACAAAGTGAGATGAAACAATTTTGAGACCATAGTCCATTTTGGGGGTTGCTGTGGTTCTTTACTTTGAGCTCAGTGCTCTTTTGGTTCCTGGCATTGTAGCCTGTAAAATGTAGAGAATTTAAAGAAAGGTCAAGGAAAAGGAGATGCAGGGAGGCTGGGAAAGTGAGATGAATGATGGAAAATGTAGCATGGAGTGAGATAAGTGGATAAAGAACGTGAGAGGTCTCATTTCTAATTCAGACATTTTACTTTATTCAGTGCTTAGTATCTATGATTTAATAGTGGTTTGGCACATGGAACAGGAGAGCAGAAAATAATGAAAATATGATGTTGGCAATGCCATCCATCAGTCTGAAATATGGAGCCATGGCAGGTCTTCATCCAAGATCAAAAGTCTTAGTTTGGAATAGCCCAGTGTGCTCAACCAAATACCAATATTTCACAGTTCTTTCATCTAAACTAGAAAAAGAAATGTCATCTGCCTAGAACATGCACCCCATTGTGGTTTGCTTTTGTGAAAAATAGAGCAGCCAAAAGTTAAAGGGACAAGCATGTCATTTGTGAGGAATGTTGTTGTTCATATGCATTTCCCAAGAGAAGTAGCAGAGTGAAAGGTAAATGAAAATAATTTCCTTTTGAAAGTCAAACTTCCTTTGTTATTCTGTCTTTACACTTGTTGAGATCACTAATGTAGGATCACTAACAAAAGAGTGGAGATATTTTATTTTCTGTATTTAATTTGACTGTATCAGGTATACACAGAGAATTGAAAGTGTATAATGGAGACCACACATGATCTGTGGCCTTCTGAGACTATGAGCCTGGTCATCAAGTAGTGTACAGTGCTTGGGAAGGTGAAGAACACCCACTATTATGAGCATCCCGATCTCATGTAAGAATAACTAAGGCAAAAATGAAACAGGAAGAGAACATTTGGCAGCAAGACTCTCAATCTTTTCAGCTGTTGATATTTGCCAGGTATTCGTCTATTCATCCTCATTACAAGCTTTTCAAAAAATCTTATTATTAATCCTAGGACCATGATGAGAATTCTGTTCCAAAGAGGAAAATTAACACCCAACCTTTCACAGCTAATGAAGGGTAATGATTACATTCCCTGAACTTCATAAACATGACTGTAATCATTAAAAAGTCATACAACCAAAATTGTAATGGACCAACAATTCAGCTCTGTGGGTCTGGTGCCTTCTCAAAAGCACAAAGTCAGGAGTTTAAGCTCCAGGGAAGAAAGAAAGAAAAAAAGAAAGAAAGAAAGGAAGGAAGGAAGGAAGGAAGGAAGGAAGGAAGGAAGAAAGAAAGAAAGAAAGAAAGAAAGAAAGAAAGAAAGAAAGGAAAGAAGGAAGAAAGAAAGGAAGGAAGAAAGAAAGAAAGAAAGAAAGAAAGAAAGAAAGAAAGAAAGAAAGAAAGAAACCATAAGCATTTTCCTACTAGAATAAGGTGTCATATTATATGCTAATTGTATGAACTCTGAAGACTCAGGTAAAACACTAAATCAGGCATTTCTGGCAACTAGTTTATACACTTTCTCATAAATCATCCAAAAGCAACAATAAAAGGCCCAGAGGTGAGGAAAAGTGGTGATTGAGAGATGGTAAGAGGATGATTAACACACACAAATTTGCAAGAAATAAATTCTGATGTTCTGTGACACTGCCAGTGACTATAGTCAATAATAATGTGCTGTATATTTAAATGGCTGGAAGAGATGACTGAATCTTTGATCAGGGAAAATTAAAATGTTTGGCCTAATAGATATGGTCATAGCTTTGATTTCATAAATAGGCAATATATACCAGTATGGAAATAGCATATTTTTATGAAACAGCATAATCTGTCTAATTATTAGGTCAATTGAATAAAAAAAAACCCAATACACAAACTAAAATTAAGGAATTGGCAATGGACAAAAAATGTTTAACGATGGAGGTGGTATTGAACTTAGCACACTACTTTGAAAGAAAGTTGGCCCAGGATTGGGGGTGGGGGTGGGGAGTTTCCAGCCCAAGGGAAAGAAATGAGGGAGGAACAATTGGGCCAGCTTTTATCAGATGTCAGATGAGCAGGGAAGCCTATCAGTGAAGAATTTGCTGGTAAGGCCAAGGAATTGGGGAACAACTGCCAACTTTTGAAGGCTCCTGTTTGTCCTGGATTGATGACTGGCCAGTTCTCAATTGAACCCGAGGTTCTAACTGTTCAGAACAGACCTGCTTTTGGCAAAACTTCAACTCAAGAACTTTTTAAAAGTTCATTAAAAATCTCAAAAGCTTTTTGAGTTACCAAAAGCCCCCAGCACTGCATTTAAATGTAAATATACTTCTGTTTAAATTCTGCAATTTAAGAATGAATAGGAAAAGTGCTTGAAAATACATGCTGTTTGGAAAAAAGAGATGGAAAAGTAATGAACAGCAAGGGACCAGGAAAGATGCCAACACATCACCGAATGCTGTGGGTTTTCAGAAATCGCTGGCACCATCACTGCAGACCTCTAATGATGATCATAAGTCAGAGAATTCACAACTTGACATCAGAAACAGAGCTGTTGGACACTGAATAGCAAACAAATAAAACCTCAGAATGAAGCTCAGCTGGATTTGGGCAGAGTTCTGCTTCCAGGTGGCAGCGTGCAGAGACATCTGTCAGGTCGAGATCTGTGCTGAAGTCCTATCTGGGCCAGCTTGTTTACAGAGAGACCCCGAGACCACTCAGGTGGCACCTGTGCGCCTGGGGGAGATCTTGACCTCTCTGCTGCTCCTACTCACAGCCATGTCAGTGAAGTCCTCAGAGGGCAACAGTGGGAAGTTGACATGAAAGAACACAGCCTTAGAGACAAGGCAAACCACAGATACCAGTCTTTGTGATATGCTCTTTTGAAAGAAGAATTCGGAGTAACAAAGCATGCTAAGAGATAAGGTTGCCAGTGATTAGTGAAATACATCAGACACATGTGTGTCAACATCCCATCATCTCTCTGGTGTGAGAAACTGAAAGTACAAATAAGAGTCAGAATATATAAAAATACTGCACAATGGGGGAAATTGTTCAAAATTATACCAAGTGTAAGATATTTTGTTAATAATTATAACATTTCACATAAACAAAATATACATTTGCCAGTGGTTTTTTTTTTTTTCCTGTTTGTTTTGTGGTACAGGGGATTGAACTCAGACCCTTGTTCTTCCAAGGTAGGTGCGGTATCACTTCAATGAAATCCCAGCAAAGTTTGCCAGTTTTAGAAAGAAGAATAATGAACTGGAGACTTTTGTAATCCCTATTCCTTCCTCCATCTCTGAATCGGTTTATGAGACATTTGATTTTGAGTTCATTGAATTCTATATTGTTTATATAGTATATAAACAACATAGATGTATCTATATTTTCATGAAAAAAATATTAAAACTGTTTTATGTAGTTATATAAAATATCATTTTAAGCATAGTTTTAAAATACAAAGATATTTGAATAATTATATAAAACACAAGGTAAGCAATTAAAATTTATATATATTATACTCATCAAAACTAGACAATAATGCAAATATGTTGGTTAGTATTTTTCCAATCTTATACTACAAACAGACATGAAAAATTTTTAACAAAACTGGAATAATATCAGATATTAATTATGTTTAAAAAAATGTATTTTTGTTTCCTTAAAATGATACAGGTTTTAACATAATAAACAAATGTTAGTTTTAAAAAGAAGAAAATGTTAAACTGTTAGAGCTGAATTGGTATCTGTGAATATATTCTTCTATGCTGACCCATGAACTGTTAAGACTTTCAGAATACTAACCATGATGTTCCAATATTTGTGAGAGTATTAAAACTATCCTTTCAATATATCAAGAATTGCCAATACAGTTCAAAACTGAATTAAAGTATCTCCCATTCACTTCATCTGACCTCTTTTGAGTTTGGGCTAATCAGCCAGTTCACAGAAACCCTGAAATGTATTTTGGGTATATTCAAATAGAAAACAGTTGTTTTCATTAAACAGCCACATATATGTACAAATGAGTACGATATTTTAACTTAAATAAAAAAGTCCTTAGTCAATATGCATTAGGCTGAAGGCATTAGAGTGGCAGAGAATGACACGTATTTCACGCGAAGGAACTGATAATCCTGTCTGTGACAACAATGGACTCGGGATGCCTGAGATGGGGTTGCCAAAAAGTGCTTAACCCAAATCCCAGCTGTGTTATTCTCAGAACCACTCCCTGTCCCCTAAACTTCACACCAGCACACCTTGTCTGTGTGCACTCAGTCGAGTGAGCAAGGGGTGATACTCAGGAAACAGGTGAAGCTCTAGGCCATTTACAGTCTTTATTTAAAAAAAAATGTGAATTGTTGTGTGTCTGTTTACCGGAATGTTCCTGCCGATAGCATGGCTTCTCAGAGACAATCTACTTGGTGTCGAGGGCGCTGCAGAGCAGTCAGAAGGTTGAGGGGAAAAGACAGAAGCCTCGGAGAGGAGTCTTGTTACAGTCTATAACTTGTGTTACAGACTTTAGAAACTTGGAAAAAAAAAAACCAGAGCATCTCACTTCTTTTTAAAGTTTATTTGCTTTTTACTTTTGTTTAAACACTATATACAATAACCTATCCTTAGAATATAATTTAAACAGTCCCTTGATGTGGAATGCATAGGTAGTCTACCATTTTTCATTGTAGAAAACTCTAGTGGACCTAACTAACATGAATTACAAACTAATCCTCAGGACCAACTCTTAGAAAGATTCTAAGGCCTAAAAAATTACTGTAGCAAATAAGTGTAAAGAAGATTTAACGAGAACAGATCTTTTGAAGGTTATGTACTTTACCAAAATGTTGGAGAAAATTACTGATGCAAACTTTTGGAAATTTTTACCACTCACAGAGCAATATCAGTTATTATTTTGAATCATCAATGTTGAAATTATTACTTCTTGGGGTAATTTTTGAACTTCTATCATGCTTAACTTAGCCAAAATTTGTCTTATATTACTACATTTTTTCTGAGTATCATTTTTTTCATGGGTAAAATATTAAAATCACACCCTCACTTGAATGTAGCTATAATTATATGGGAAAAGTATGTGCAAAAGTAAATTAATTATATGTAAAAGTATGCAATACTTAGCATATTCCTGACACAATATTATCCTCAGTGTTATTTTCAGTTTCAGCCAACTATTAATAGATTTAGGTAAACTGAGGATTCTGTTAATAAATGTAGATTTTTGTACAGTGGGATTATCAAAGGGTAGTCTCTATTAAAAGCATGAAGTGAAAATTGTGTGTTTATCATACATGTTGAATAAATGATGCTAATATACCTTTTCAGACATGAACTTTGCATTCTCTCTTCATGTAGGACTAGAAAATTTGGCATTTATCTGCTTAATATTGGTACAGTTGTATTTTAAAAATTCTTAAGAAAGCTAAAATAAGAATTACAAAAAATAGTGATGTGATGTATAAAGACTATTATTACATTTGTAAATACATTTTTTAGATATTTGGAAAGGCTAAGATACTAAATGTTGAGTAATGGTAAAAATTGAATGATCTACTCTACAAGCAGCATGCTGAGTTTTACTATATCTCAGCTTATTCATTAGCTCATGAAAATATAATTTGAAGGACAATGACTAAATTCATTTTTACAATATCTGTCAAATCACAGGGGTTCTTTCTGTTTTGATTCTGTGCTTAGATTTCTAGAATGACAAAAAGTGTTTTACTTTCACACACTGTTAAGGTAGTAAAACAGGTATATTTTAAAGCATTTTATACTAGCAAAATAGGAGGTGTAATTTAAATGTCTAGCAATATCATTAGTAAGAAACAGGTATTTATGAAATAGAAAACCAAGGCACTTCTAAAATTTACATCAGGGACCATGTTCTGGGCCTTGCTCGTGCTTAGCTAATGCTCTTTCACTGAGTGTACCTCTGCCTTTAGATACTCTGTGGAATAGTTTATTGGATAACAATTAAAAGATTGTATTCAACCATTTCCAAAAATAGCAGAAAGGTTAGTCTCATACTCTAAAAAAAAAAACTCTTCATAAACTTCAATCAAATTTAAGATCTACCAATGGACATGTAGTGTTATGCATTAGGACACCTTCCCTTTGACATTGATGCGTTCTTTGAGTTTCGTGTAGCACTGACTGGTACTCTTCTCTTCTCAAATAGTTCAGCGTCTGTCTACTGCATTTCTTTAAGTTTCTGCTCAGATTATCTCCTTGTCCCCTTGTCCATGAAGACCTACTTCTACTTTTAGTTATTGCTGATTGGTGTATATATTGGTAAAATAATTTGATTAAAAATTGGTAGTATGTAAGAGTTAAACATAAGCTGCTACTATGACCCCAGAACACCACCCATGATACTTATTGTTACAATTATGTTTTAAGAATATACTGTACCAATGAAGACATATGCTCACCAAGATACATGCAGAAGACTAGTAGCTGGAAATGGAAGAACACATCTATAATCCTAGCAATCTAGGATACTGAGGCAAGAATATCACAAATTGGATCCCAACCTGGGAAATTTAGTGAACAAACAAGATCTTGTCTCAAAATAAAGACTTTTTTTAAGGACTGAGTACATACCTTCATGAGAAGGCTCTGGGTTCAACTGCTGATACCATAATAAATAAATAAAACAGCAGTTTTGTTTATATTATCCAAAACTAGGGGAAAAAAAGGTAAAGTATTTTTGTACAGAAAGATTCATTATAATTAAGATATCAATGCCCCTTAATGGGATTTATGAATTTTTGTGCTACTCAGAGAAAGATTAGTAATTATAGTTAAATAAGCCAAGTCTATTAAGGATTCTATGAGCAAGTAAATAAAGACATCAAGAATACCCTGAAATTAATAGCAATGAGGAAATTGTTTTATGGAAAACCATAACAGCTAATGAAGTGTCAATATTTAAGTAGTATGTTACCACAACACAAACAAACAGATGGAACAGATTTGAGAGTCCACACAAAAAGCAAAACAAAATCTAAAAATTCAAAGGCACACAGGAACTGACAGACAGAAATTGGAAACCTGAAATTGAGCAGCATAATGGAACCATAAATTAATCAATAAATGGAGGATAGTACATTAGCTAGAGAGGAAAAGAGAAAGAATTTGAAATATTTAAAGTCATGAATTTAAAAAATTTAAAATTCTTCAGTAACATTGTTTATTCAACATTTTCAGTAACACTTTGTGGGGAAGGTCTATTATAATGAGCTACTACATGAAACCTAGGAACTATAGAAAATACACAAAACCAAAATATTATCTTACCATAAGACTGGTTTGTAAAAAGACCAGTGACTAACTGGAGAAATGGTTATGATTTAAAACATCGCAAGGCTATTCCTGAGCAGTTTCCAGAGTTATTGTACTAGCTGACTCCCGCTGCAATAAAGAGTCACACTCACGCTGTCCGACATCAGCATCACCAGAGCTCTACTGCGTCCCTTCTGATGGTGTGTACTAGTACCCTATGGTTTAATTCTCAGTTCCTTGTTTGAATGAAACACATTTAATCATAGTCCATATATTCCTTGTTCCCTTAGCCATATCTTGTTGTGACGTCTCCATTCACTTTGTATGTGAGTCATCTGGTAATGTTTTTCAGCATTTGTATTTGTGAAAAATATCTTTATACTTCTCCGTTGAAATATATTTTCTCTGGCTTTAGAGTTCTAATTTGGAAGGTTCTTTTTTGTATCAGTTTTAAAGGCATCATTATAGAGTTCTGGTTTCCATAGTTTTTCAAGAAAATTCATCTTTGAGTCGTGTCTTTGTCCCTTGGATAGCAGTGTGGATTTTTTTTCCTGTTTATTCCAAATTTTTCTCTTTACCTTTGGTTTTCCGAAGTTTGGGCATGATGCTTCCAGAATTCACTTTCTTTATCTTACAGAATTTTGGAGAAGCTATTTGATTGTTGGATTCATTCTTTTTAAAAGGTCTTATAAATGCTAAGTAATTATTTAAATGTTATTTGTTATGCTTTCTCAATTCTTTATGTATGACTCCTGCCGTGCAGATGGAAAACGTTTGCCTTGTAGCCCATGTATCTCTTGTATTTGTTTTGTTCTACCTTTCATTTACCCTGTGTGCACCAGAAGATAGTCTCTGTTGGTTTGTTCTGAGGGATAAGTGGAAGCGGAAATAAGTAGAACAAACATGTGCCATGTACAGGAACTTAATAACCTCAATGAATATAAAAAAAATTATGCTATACACATGAGATAACACTAATAATATCAATAAGAACAAAAATGGAGAAAGAAGATTTAGAGGAAGAGAGAGCACATGCGAGGGAAAGGAGTGGGAGTTTTAAAACTCAGGTTGTATTATGTACATGTAGATGTTTGTAGACAGCATGTACTGCAAGCACATACTAATAACCAATAACAATGTTTTCAGTCATAACATCTATGCCTTGTCTCCCCCTACATCATTCAGTCAATTTTTAATTTCAGCTACCTATATGAATTTTCCTGAGTTCTTGCTTATTCATTTGGGTTTCATGTAGATTTTATCTATCTATTAAAATTAATTGTCATTTTTCCAGTTTTTTCTACTCTTTGCCTTTATTTTCTTTAACATATCAATACTAGTTATTTTTTTAATGGCCCAATTACAAGCCATCCTTTAACTAAAAATTGTATCATTACACAAGTCAACAAAAAACTTTACATTTACCAGTTTACCTAAAAGAATCATTATCAATATTAAAAGAGAATCCATCATAGTAGATTTTATATTGAACTTCTATAAAGATTTTTAAAACCTGGACTATTTTTTAAGTCTTTATTGGTACATTATGAATTATCATCACATTCAACATTGAAAGATTGTACCAGAATATGACATGACTTGATTCTCAGTTTTTTCCCCTTTTCCCACCAACCCTACAACCACCCAATCCCTAAGGGAAATAAATAGATCACAGATGGGTAAATATTGTATCTTTTCTCTGATATGAGAAAACAAAGATGTAAATGAGTTCTAGTATATAGAGATGATATTGTGAAATAGAAAATATTTAATTTTCAACAATCCAAGGGGAAAAAGAATGTGATAGTAATAAAAAAACTAGTTATTTTTTTAAAATATTCTTGTACAGTAAGTCCTTAACTTATATTCAAGTTGCTAAGTTTCACAGGTGTACTGTGTAAGATTCACACCTGTACTGTGCCACACTCACTTTGTCAGATAACTAATGAATTAGATCTACAAACGTTCTCCCGCGTAAGTCAGTGACTTAGTGTACTAACTGCACTCGCTGACTTAGAGGTAGCTGTGTCTGTAATCTTCTCAGTTCTCATAAATGCACATTTTCTCTGTCTTTTTCTGGGTGGGGGCAGGGTTTCACTTTGTAGTTCAGACTGTCCTTGAACTCATCATGTAACCCAGGCTAGACTTGAATTCTCAGCAATCCTCCTGCCTCTGCTTTCAGTGTGCTGGGATTACAGGCATCAAATACAAGGCCTGGCACTGTGATATGTGGTATCAAGGATCAAACTTGGGACCTTCCAGTTGCCAGGAAAATGCCTGAAACACTGAGTTAAATCCTCAACCACATTTTTCTTCAGCTTTTTGCACCTAGAATCCCTTCCTCTACTCTCTGCTAGACATCATATAACAGTGCTATAATGCCTCCTGTGTTATTGTCCATGTAAACGACCTGCCCATCCTTATGTAAATGGAGAGAGGGGATGATGACCTCACTTCACCCAGGGCTGACTCATAGATGTGGTGGAGTTATTTTCGAAGTATGACTGCCTTTAGTTGGCCCCTGGTGCTCAGAAATGTTTTCCTGAGGCTGTTAGTAAAACCTGGCAAACTTCTCTCTCTTCATCTCTAAAAGATAGTGGAAAATTTAGTTCTGTTCTCCAGAAGGTTCGAACCTGTCCCACACATTTGCACAAGCTGACAAGTGTAAGGAAGAAATTAGCTCTGTTTGAGGAGAGCACACCCTGACCAGCAAAATTGTGGATCTTTGGCTCCAGGAGTCTGTAAAGGATACGATCTCCTCTGTTTCTGAGCTCTGGCCTCAAACTTCCCTGACCTCATGAATGGAACAAAGTGCCTGAAAGGAACCATGCAACAACAAGGTGACTTCTTGTCTCCACTCTGCTCAAGTCCTATGTGGTTGCCAGATGATCCATAGGCCCCTCTTTCCAGCAGCGGAGTCATTTCATGCTTTCTCTTTGCCTAGTAGAATGTCTTTGCCTAGAGAAACATGATGTGTAGCCTGTACTCGCAATTAGCATGGGACACAAGGAAGAAAATTACCACCAGTCACATTAATCTACAAAATGCTCTTCATTATACAGAGCAAGCAGTATTTTGTCTTGAACTCTGATTGGCTCCACAGTTTGCCATGGCTATGTATATGGTCTTTTGCAACTTATTAGTTTTATATTGTGGCACATGTAACTCTGACCTACTATGAAACTGTTACATCCATTCCAGGAGAGCGAGCTTTGGAAATTATTTTTACCCATTATTTTGTTTAAAAAATTCAAAATATTGTTATCTCACTCTGTTGACAATTCTGTGACGAAATACATGCAGTAATGCCTTTCTGGAGATGCCCAAAAAAGAGAAATATATAGCAATCAATATCATGTATGCTTTTTCTTTGATTCCTCAATTTTACTTCTTGGAATTTTTCTTATATAATTTTAAAATGGAATTATAAACTCCAAAGACCATATGTCAATAAATAAGAGCATTTACTAAAGCATCATTTCTAACAGCAAAAGATTAAAATCAATCTAAATGTCCTTCCATAGGATTTTAGGATTAAATGAAATACTAAGCTAATTCAAATAACTGCATAATCATTTATCGAGTGTATTGTTTTATAAGCAAGTGAAAAGATTAATGGACAGTTGACAGTGTGAAAATGCTGTTATTTGTATCAATTGGGGATTCTAGGGAATATATTTTAGTACTGACATGTATAACAAATAACTGAGGTACATAAGATCCAGGTGATATTGAACTCTGAAGTAAAGGAAAAGTGAAAAAGAATAGATAGAAAATGGGATATAGAAAGGAAACTTTTCACTATATATTTTATAAATATAATCATGTAAATTATATCTCACTGCAAAATTTTATGTGTATATCTAAGAAGTAGTAAAATAATAAAGTGTGTAGAACATTTAATAGAGAAAATAAGCAGTATCACATATCCAGTTTAAAACAAGAAGTAAATGTCACATTCCAAAGTTACACAGTTCCTTTATATTATTAACTAACACGGACTGAAATTTCAGGGATATATAGACTAGAATAAAAGCCGAACTCTGCCATAAAAAAATGATGTTTGAATCATTTGTACTTAAATGGACGTACCTTGAGGACATCCTCCTAAGTGAAGTAAACAGGTCACAGATGTGTAAATATCATATCTTTTCTCTGGTATGAGAAAATAATGATGTATATGAGTTCTACAATGTATGTTATATATTGTGAAATACAAAATGCTCAAAGTGAAATGGGGTGCGGGGAGAAAATAATGTGATTATAACAAAAATAAAGGAAACAAAGTTTATGTATATAGGTGGTGGGGGTGGTAGGCTGGGTAGGGCTAGGGGGAAAAATGACAATTGAGTTGTGTCATATACTGGTATAAGTTCTCATTGTTGAGTTCTCATGGCATGTGTATGTAATATACCAATAAAGATTTCAATTTTTAAAAAGCTGAAGAAATGAGCATCAAAAATGCAAAGAAGACATTTTGCTTTATTTGGATAACTGAGCAATCTCAAAGTTTAAATCTTTTCAGTAGTAAATACACTCATTAAAGACGTTATACAACAACAAGATTGTACTTCTTAACATTCATCTTATGAAAATCTCCTAGAGTATAAAGACATGTCAAGGTAAAATAGATCATATTCTTCATGCACTTAACACAGACTTTCTGTATACTTAATTGGCAGTTCTAGGCAATAGGCCAATTCACCTAGGAAAAGAAGATGATGATGTGCCAAGGGAATTGGCATCTAAGACTCGGAGCTTGAGAAACAATCTCTAGCCTAAAATGTCTCAATGGAAAATAAAGTGTCTTAGCTATTGCTGAATAATATTGTAATTATTGTTACTTAATTATTGTTACTTAAGATTTGATTGAATCCCAGAATAGAATGACATATTCTTTGGAATCCCAGCATGCTTCATGTGTTCTATTTGAATGGACTGGTTAGGAAGTTAGGAGACAGATTTCAGTCTAAACTGTATTACCAACTGCCCTTGGTAAGAGCTGTCTCCTCTATATGCATTCATTTCTTTCTCTGAAAAATAAGTTACCAGATTCAATGATTTCTATAATACCTTCAAGCTTCTTATAAATGATTTTAGGTGTAGAAAGACGTAAAAGTCTTCAAAGTTGCCAGATTCACCAAGCTCCATGCATTACACTGAAAAACAGAATCAGTCATGCATACTCTGCATCACACTCTCAGAAGCTAGCTGGCTTGCGACTGCAGCCCAGTCACCTTTTCCTTAGTCCTCAGGAGCCTCAACTATAGGAAGAAGGAATTGGAAAAGTCAACCCCAGGATATTTTAAATGAGATGAGTGATGCACTAGCTCCAGATAAGGTTGCTCATTTTCTTGGTGTTAGAGGGCAATTTGTCTCGGTCATTGTATCATTTCATTCATAGATTACTAAATCGACACTGCTCTGATCCAAAATGGCAGAAAATTTGAAGTCCTTCATTTTGGTCTATTTCTCCCATCTAGTTCAGCCAGTCTTGATCATTCCAGTGCCTGAAAAGTATGAGAATAAAAAATAAGAAAAAAAAACTGAAAACTGGAGGCTCCAGAGATTCTCAGCAAAACATAACTGAGCACTGAACAGGGGTCTTACAATTTTTAGCACAAACTTGCACCAACCAACAGTCTGTCACTGTAGACACAAACTTGTCCTCTAATTATCACTCTCATCACAGAACTGTCTGTCCTGATGCTTTCTTCCTTTTCAATTACTTTCCATTACTGAACACTTTGCATTTTGTCTCCAAATGATGGTTAATACTTTACAAAGCTAACCTGTTTATTCGTGAGGTATTGGTAATATAAACTCTATTACAGAGTAGAGAAAACTGAGAACTAAAAAGGCTAAACTTGTAGTTGTGGTCACACTGTGCCAGGCCACTAGTAACTGAAGGGTGCATCATTCTGTCTGAAATCTCAGTTTCTATAGTTCAAATGCCTTGTGTCAAACCACTGCATTATCTTCTCTCCACTTAAAAATATTCATCTGGCATGAAACATTATCTGCTATTATCCTCATTTGTCTTACATATCGCTTTCAGTATCTGAGCTTTCATTATGCTTAATATATTCTGTAGGAATTTGCTGAAGTGGTTTATCCAAAACTCAGCATTTAAAACAAAAAACAACTCTTCCACATTTGTCGTGTGCACTGTAATTGTGTGGTGTGGAAATTTGGCTGTAAAAGGTGGTCTAATGCAGTCTTATCTTGTTGGCCTTTCCAACAGAGCCAAGCCAACAACCCATGCGGCTTCTACAGGCTGCACTTTACTGTATCATCTTCCTCACATTAGATGAAAACATTTTTAAAGAAAATATAAAACTTAATAAATAAGATAAATAAATAGAAGGAGGAGTAGATATTTAATTATAGAACCTTCAGAAGTTTACATATTGAAGAAAAGCTGTAAATGGCAGAGTGAATTGTGCGGTGGAAAGCCCTCACCCCTTCCTAAGCATATTCTAGTGAGGCTTCTTTCCTATCTCACCAGTGAGACCATGATACTCAGTATCACCAGTGCCTCCATTTGCTAAAATAAATAATTTTCCCCAGTCCACAGTCCACACTTGCTACCTAAAATATGTTTTTCACTTAGTTTCCAATATAGGAAGTTCTCTTGGCTTTCTTAAAATTCAGCTTCTCTTCTCTGTTTCTCTCTCTGTCTCTGTCTCTGTCTCTCTTCTTCTGTCTCTATGTTTCTGTGTGTGTGTGTGTGTGTGTGTGTGTGTGTGTGTGTGTGTGTGTGTGTGTGTCTGGTATTTAAATAGAAAACCAGGAGAACATGCTATCATGGAAGCTAAGTATTTCAGCAAGGAAGGACCTGTTTTCTAGATGATGATTCATAGTCCTAAACAATGCAAGGAGAATAAGACGTAATGAACTGATGTTGGAAATATGCATGTCTGTACTTCTCTAAACCTTTAGTAGATGTCATTGTGTTGTTCTTCTGTTTAACTCTAGTTTGGTGGCTCCAGAATGCATTACTAAGAATATTCTTCCTAGGGCTGGGGATTTAGCTCAGTGGTCCTGGTGCCTGCCTTGCAAGCGCCAGGACCCGGGTTCAATCACCGGTAACCACATACAATAATGTTGAGCATGGGACTCACGCCCACTAGCAATCAGAACCATATACCACAGTACTGGGTGTGGTGGCTCATGTCTATAATCCCAGTACTCGGGAGGCAAAAGCAGGAGGATTGCTGAGTTTGAGGCTGATCTCAGGGCCAGCCTGAGCTACAAAAAGCCAGACCCTGTCTCAAAAAAAAAAAAAAAATCTTTCTAATATGAGCATGACTTCTGGAAATGTCCTCCCTTTTTGGGAAATATTCTTTAAAAAATCAAAAGCCTGTACCTGGGCATCAAAACATTCTTCAATACAGCATCACTCTTTTTCCTTCCATTTTATATGTAACCTAACACAAATAAAAAGAATTCTATGGATAATTTCAAATGAGTCAAGTGGATATATTAAGAGAAGAAAATCAACAATCTCATCAATACTGTTGGCTTCTTTCTCTCAGAGATTCATTTTGCAAGAGGAAGGTGTTTCAAATGAACTGAAACACCTAAGGGTGTGTCTATCTCTTATTTCTAGATGCCATCAACTACAAAACAATAGAGAATATCTGAATTTCTCAGGTGTATTTATTTTATCTTCCTAATACAGAACTATGCTTTTGAAAAAAAATAATATGTGATGAAGCAGGCCCTTGTAGATTTGAGCAAAACTCCTGAAATGTCATTGACATCTGTACTCCATTCTGTCACTGCTCTTGAATTCATTTTATTCTCCAGGGAAATACTTTGTGCTGGAAAATCAAACAACCTTTTGAGTCATATTTTTATTTACATTTCATGAAGAAGGGGAATAAATGCACTAAAACAAAACATGAATTTTCACAGAAAGTATGAGAGGAAAGAAAATGCTTCTGCACACCAGAGTTTTATTACTGTTGTGTTTAATAATTTACCTTCAGATGTGCAGCAACATCTTCCTGTTTGACTATTACTGCCTGAAATGTCACATACCCTCCCATCTTCTAGGCGTATCTCCCTATCCACCATGGTCAGAGGCAAGAATTCTCTTCATTGATCCTTTTAGTCCATTTGACTGATTCCCCCTTTCTGGGAAAGCCTAAGAGAGGTAGCTGGCTTCTGGTCAGACATACTGATTTCACTGTGTCCACAGGTCCAAAAATGGTCCTCACTGACACCTCAGCACTGATTCCCTGAATATTCACTGCAAGACACCATTTACTGCTTGCTCTTTAGCGGTCTCCATGCCTACTGTTCTGGGCATGTAATTGGTGGCAAGATGAAAATTTGTGGAGGCCCAGCCATCCCCATGCTCCACGTGTAAAGTCTTTGGTTGTCCACCTCTCCCTGGCATTGTCTTGCTGCTTTTGCTTTTCACACCATCCAAATTTCATGAGCATCGATTCACTGAAGCTGCAACACAGCCCATAAAATAGTAACATGTCAATATTAGTGTCAATAGAAACTAATATTCAGTCATTTAGATAGAAGACTTTGCTTGCTCTGTTGAAAAGTAGTAAAGTTGACCTGTCAGAAATTGGCATGCCACCTTGCTTCTTGTCCCTGTTATACAACTATGCTGTCTCATCTGTTTGTAGCTGGTGATGTTAGAGTGCACGAGCTCAAAGCTTTCTTCCATTCTTTTCTGGAGTCAGAATAGGATAGTTGACCTTCAAAAAGGGAGGAAAAACACCTAATAAGACTTGGAGTTGATTAGAATGTCCTGACATATTAAACCTAAGTGGTAACTCACATGAAGGTTCTCTTAGAGGATTTTGAGTACTTGTGCTGGGTTTTTGAATGGTATTGTTAGGGTAAAAGAACACAAATTTGTAGAAGACAAAAGTTTATTTTTAGATTATTCCTGTACCTGTTTTTTTAATATCCCTTCGCACCATCCTATTTATAAGTTATGAATTCTGGGATAATTAACTCTCTAATTCTCAATGACCTTGCATATTTTGTCAACTGGGAAGTCAATATGATTTTAACAAACACCACAAAAAGTGAAATGTAGGTGACCTAAGGATGTGAATCATCAGATAACTGCAAGAAATTCTACAAATAGGAATAGTTATTAAAAATTAACAAATAGAGTTTAACAGTCTCAACCAATGCATAATTAATTATTATCCAGGTTAAAATGCATTATCAGTTGGTTCACAAAACACATGAGCAAATGACCACAATGTCACCAGTGTACTAGAACAACACATTCCATTTCTCCTCAAATAAAGGGGAGAACTGTTTAGCAAGATTCAATGGTGTTTTATTTCCAGTTCCATTGAATACTGGTCATACTTGCTTCTATAATCACAAAATTAATCAACATCATGTAAATGGAGATGCCATAGTATAGAAAGTTATTGGCTTTACAGTATCTTTTAAATCTGTTTAATTTTTCACACAAAGGGGATAATGGTAAGTCATCAAAAACAGATCTATTAATAAATCCAAAAAAAAGCAAAAAAGAGGTATTCATCTAGAAAGAGTCTAGATTTATATTACTCACCAATCAGAAGACTTGTTTATAAATAAATGGTATGCCCTCACATCAGAGCATTGTGGAATTAATACACTTGATCCTTTGTGAATTATAATGAAATATCTAAAGTAGGCATGATTCAGTTCTTAGGTCTCACTACTTAACTAACTTTTCTGATTATCTAACTAATGATTTGTCTTGGCGCTATTAAATAAGTGGATCTCCTTTGAGTTGTAAAATAATAAAAAGTTGATTTGGAAATTGATGTCAAGAGAAAGGGAAGGGAGGGCTCATCCTCAGTGTGGAGCAGCCTGGCTAGTCTGGGCCGTGGCTGCACTTGCTGAGTCTTTCCATTCAGTGAGTTCCCCTCCCATGCCAAGAACTCCAGAATGCCACCGTGTGGGCAAGGAGCCCTGTCAGCTTTGAGTGGAAGACTCTCAATTCCCAAACCTACTTTGTGGAGAGTGGAGGTTTCTCATCCTTTGCTTCAGGGATAAATCACAATTCTAATGTTTCAGAAACTTTCTATGAATAGTTCAGCCCAGGACTGCAGCAGGAGTGGATGGAAGCCCACGGCGAGTCTGGCACCTGCCCTCCGGCCTGGGCTCAGATGTCCAGAGAAAATCCTCGTCCATCATCCAGGGTCAGTGAAGCCTGAAAGTGAGAGCCAAAGCCACAGACACCATCTGGAGAAGTGGGAAAGAACTGTGATGCATAATTTAGGGGAAAAAAATAGCTTGAGGTTTGCCTGTGACTCTTACCAGGAGGAACACTCTAGGCAATCCTAACTTTGCTCTGGGTCTAAATTTCTTCTACCTATAAAATGTTGCTATAATTTCTATTCTTCCCAACCAAGGAGTTTCTTGTGAATGCAGGAAGAGAGACATCTCCTGGATCTCTTCAAGAATGAGACTATCCTCCTACCCCACATGTTTTCTCCTCTGTATTCTTCCGCAGGGTGGAAAGATGGTGGCTTGTGAGTGCAGGGCACTTACTGAAGCACATTGGCTAGGTGTCTTCAACATCACCACATGTGAGTCATCTTCATCTTTGTTTGTTGCAAGTTGCCAGCTATAAAATTTCTTCCTAGTGAGGAAAAAGCTTCTTTGTGCCATCATCTGATGCCCATTGATGTAGCCATAAGGAAGGAGGTTCCAGCACCAAATCCCACTCTTTCACTCCTTTCCACTTGGAGACATTAGTCATAAGGAACATCTGCCAATCAGTATCAATCCCTTTACATCCAAGCTGTTTTATTCATGGCTTATCAGAAATCCAGAAGAGAACAGGCATAAAAAAAAAGAAAGAAAAAACCTCTACTCAAAATATCTAAAAGAATTTGTGAGATTAGAGGAAGATTTGAAGACTACAGATAGTACTTTTTAGGAAATAACTTATTCCACGCACAAAAACAACAAAAGAGTTCCAGTGACAAAGATAATCATGATGACAACAACATGGTTGGTGAAAGGGTAAAAAAGGAAGCCTCAATTTCTTTCAGCTATCCAAGGAGTGACCATGTTTTCTTGACCTCTGTACAACTGTCTCTACAAACCATTGGTTCCACCACAAGTACAACATGGCTTGGATGAATGATTGTTCAATGGCTTATTAAGCAAATATGGTTTTTATTGCTGTGTGAGCAACTGCAGGCCATACAGTTATTTATTTTATGGCTTAGTTTCTTCATCTGTAAAATAGACTTCAATAGAAAAGTTCTTGCATTAGCAAGAGGCTTGGGGCATTAAATAAGAAATAACTGCAAAATTTAATTATGAAATATAAAATGGAGCCAGGCATGCTAGCACAAGTCTGCAATTCAAGTTACAAGCTTGGCTGATGCAAGAGGACTGCCAGGTAATCAAGGTCATCCTAAACTATGTACTACAACCCTGTCTGAAAAAAAAATCTAAAATATATACAGATGAATGTACATACATACTAAAATATACACACTCCACACACACATATACCAACAAGAAATGAGTCCACTAAAAATGTGTAAACTAGGAAAAGAAAACTTGTGTAAGTATTTTTATACTAAATTCATTGAGATATCATGAGATTAATATATGCTACTTTTGATTTCATAGTGGTGGCCACCAGCTTCCTGGCAAAGTGTGTGCACATTTTTTGGTAGACTCTGCATATTCCTATGTACACAGGTGCATATACTTGTATGTGGTTATAATTTTAACACCAAGTAATGCTCCTCTTTATTTAGCACATGACTTTTTAATGAGATAATTTCTTTTTCTTTTAAAACATGTTTATTTTTTATTTGTACACATTTATAATACATAATAATTACCCTTCCTCTGGGGAGTAGGGTAAGAACATAACATCTCAATTCTTTTTTATCCTGTTTGCCTCCCTGCCCATCTCCTCTTTCCATCTCTTGGTTCACCCTATTGCAAAAGATCTATTGCCCTATTTCTTTTTATCTTTCTTTTATTTAACTCTACTTATATTTTAGATTTTTCAGATAGGAGAAATGGTACAATATTTAAGCTTGTGTGTCTGATTTGTTTCACAATATTATGTTCTCAGAATGCATTCATTTTTCTAGAAATGACTCAAATTTATCTTTATGTCAGAGTAGGACTCTATTGTGTGTAAATACTACACTTTCTTTATCCAGTCATCTGTTGGTAGACATATAGGTGACTTTCAAGATTCAGCTACTATGAATCATGCTGCTATAAACATGAGTGTGCATGTGTCACTATAATACAAGGTCTTTAACTCTTTGAGCAAGATACCCAGAAGAAGATAGCTAGGTCAAATAGAACTAAGTTTCACAACACATACTTTTTCATTGGAACTTCACAGCCATTAGTTTGAGTCAGGTATTATTGTTATCTTTTTATAAATGAACAAATTAAAGAATGAATAAATGTTCTCCACTGGCCATGAGGGTAGAGTATTGATCCTTCAGGCATTTGGCTGAAACTCAGCCAGAGATTTTGGAGTGAACTTTAATGTCTGATCTCTGACAACCTATTTAACCACATTTCTTTGAGTGGAGCATGAGGAGGCTGCACAGAGAACAAGAAAAAGAGAGCTTCAAGCTTTAGCTCTGCTGTGATCTCTCTTCCCTGAAGAGAATGGGGAATATGGCTTTTGGCCACCCAGAAGAGCACCTGGTTAGTCTCAAGATAGAGGGACAGAGAACTGTGGTTCTTGCTGAGGTTTCTGCAGAAAAACAAGAGAGAGGCAGGCCTGCAGACCAAGGCGAGCAAGTGTAAATAACTGGGACCTGGAGTTGGTCCTGGGTTGTCTGCAAACAACATGAGGCACATAAAACAGGCATGCAGGGAAGGAAGAAGGTGGCACACTTGGAAACATGTCACACAGTCTGCTACAAACGGGGTGCTATTAACAATTTCCTTAAGATAATTTCTTCTTTGAAAAATAATCAAAACAATAATATATGGAGCAAAAATACTCTTGGTATTCTATCTTTCTCTTATATGAAGAATCAAAACTATAAACATATGAAAGAATGAAATAAAAGAGGGATGGACAGAAGAAAGGATGAGTTGCAGGAGGAGAAGTCAGTTTGAAATTATATTAGTATGGGTGTATATTATCACATTCATTTTGGGGGATTTATTATATATATAATAAATGCAATTACTAAATATAGTTAATATACACAAATCAAAGAACATGTCTTTAATGTATTTTAAGCTGAATTATCCCATCATTAATATAAAAATAAATCACAAAAATTATACACTAATTTAAAAGCTTAGAAACTGTATGGCCTAAGATCATTATTTTAGAAATGAAATTTGAAGGTGACAAGTGAGTCCCATCTGTAAATATCCTCAAATATCTTATCCCTAAGGATTGCTGGGCCAGAGGAAAACCAAACTCTATTCCCCTTAGTCAGCTCCATCAATCAGGCCGAAGGTCAGCATCCATTTGGAACAGATTGAAAGGCAGCTCCAGTGGAGCAAGAGCCTGCCACCCCTGCTGCACTCTCTACAGCCCTGGTCTGCTGTGCATACTGCAGCTTCCAAGTAGAGAACTGGAAAAGAAAACTGGGAGAGGCCAGGGCAGCTGTGCAGGTTGCAGCAGTCATTTCCCACATTACTCTTCATGATGAAAAAAGACGTGTAAAGTCACCTCCCAAGAGTGCTGCGAGTGGACTAACTCCCCCAACCTACATGGTGGCTCCCACACAGCAGACCCACTCCAAGTATTCATCCTCTTTAAAGATCTGTCACCACATGGACAATGGAATTTATCTCCTGGTATCCTCTCACACACCCAGTCATTTTCAGAGTCACAGTGGATATTTCTATCACCTACTCAGCACATCTCACCTACTCCCCAAAGTGAATAGAAAGAGCAAAAGTGGAAGCATCCATCACTTAGTGACCACCAAACTCAAACTCATACTAAATGTTTACTGTGCCCTGTGCATCGTGGTATGTTCCCTATATCCTGGTCTCAAGCATTCACCCTCATAAATATTCTATATTGTCACTTACTAATATCTCCATGTATGATATGAATTATTTTGTGTGGAAAACATAAATTACAGACATGGAAAGAAATGCTGTATATCACGAAATTCTTCATTGAGAAAAAAGCCTTGAGTGACAGCAGGCATGACACCTCTTTTCCTGTCAGATTCCAAGGACTGGGTGTGGAGAGATACCACTCACCCAGCCAAATTGTGTACAGATCAATGTTTTCTTTGTGTGGAAGTACATATAAAATAAATGATGTGGGAAGAAGGTTCATCATCTATTTTAAAATGCTATTTTCTATTTTAGGCTGAACATGTACAATTTCTGTTTAGCAATTTCAGCTAATTGTTGGATTAACATTTTGGGGAACAGATTGCAAACTTCAAAATGGAAAAGATCATTTTAGAGAGGGAAGCTAGGCAGCTGTCAGGGAGTCGGAATTAACATATATTTGCATAACAGATGTACAGTAAGGTGTCTATGACTGACAATCACTGAATATTAATGCTATAGACCACAACATCATTTGGGTAAATGCTGTCTGCTGGGTATTGAGGTCGGTGTGCTCTTTGCAGCACACAAAGGGCCAGAGAATGGAACAGATGCACAAGATACACCGATGCATCTTAATTTATGACATCCTCATGAAAGACCTTGTGGTGTGATTTCAGATTTTATTACAAATAATTTGGAGATAAAGGAACTAAGTAATTATTTTTCCCCTACACTTAGTCTCTCTCAAAGGAAGAGAGTTCATTTGTCGACTGCCATTGTGATGTCTCTGGAGGCTGACATTCTTTACATAAAGTCGGGTGGGAGAAGAAGAAAAGGAAAGCATCCCTAAAGTCAACATTATGCCTGGAACTGAATTGGTTATTAGCATGTTGTTGGACACCTGTCACAGAGTGACTCAGCCCTCCACACACACACAGGAATGAAGCAGCAGGTGATTCAGTGGTTGGGCTCAAATTGGTACTTTTAAAAAGTAAATTAGTGCTGAAGTTTAAAACTCATCTTGTCTTGTCGTGTTATGAAATATGTTGAGCTTGTTGTATGTACAACTCACAGATTTCTTTGGTATCTTAATCAGTTCTTTGCTTTCTTCTAGGCAGTTGCCAGTGGATACCCTCCCCTGTAACTATACTCCATGAAATCACTCGTCTCCCATTGCATAACTGGCACTTGGTGTTCTAGTTCAGAGTCGTGCCTTTGATCAATGCATATTTGTGCACACAATATGAATCAGACCATGTATTACATTACATGCTGACTCTGAAAGGAACAGCTTCTCGGGGTGATAAAGAACCCCACTGTTTAATGGGCTTGGCAGTCAATCAACAAATGCCATACTTGAGTATTTACATTGCATTGGATATCATCAAGGTGAAGAAGAGTGGCAATGGATGGAAATGAAAGTGACTGGCTGTTAAGGTCCTTCATTTCTGGCGGGAGAGGAAGATAAATGGGTAACTAAGTAAGATACAGAAAATAAAGTAAAGTGAGAGCATGGCAGAGGATGGATGAGAATAGTTGTGAGAAGATTGAGTTTATTTTCAATCATAAAAGCAACAACTGAGCTGATGCCTGAATTTTGACGGAGAAACAGCCATTAGCTGTATTATTTGAATGTAAGAAATTGCAAATGCAAAGTTCCTGAGCATGACTGCACAGGCATATATAAAATTTGATCAGAAGGAAATAAGTCATAAGCTTCACTTGGTTAGAAGATAATCTAGAATAAAACAAAGGGGGAGAGAATTAGATTTAACTAGTGCTTTGGGGTAATGGCCAACGGTGGAAACAAAAAGAAAACTCATTACTGTGTGTGTGTGTGTGTGTGTGTGTGTGTGTGTGTGGTGTGTGTGTGACTATCATTTGCAAATGTGAGGAAAAATTGAATATTTAAAAAGGAGAAAATAGCATATGTAGAAAGCTAAGAGAGAAATGCTAGCAAGATGATTTTTGAGAATTGTATTTTGTGTGCATGAGGCTGGATCATAAACTGAGCAGGGAAAGTGTTAGAATATGAATGCAAGGGGGTGATTAGGGTTCAATTGAGAAGAATTTGTAGGCTGAAATTTGGATGCACAGGAACAGTTAGATTTCTTCATTAAACCTCTTTCATAAGGATACTGTAATGATGCTGTCAAGACAATGCAGCCACTCAGACGCACATCCCTTAGTTTAGGGGAACTCTCTCCCTCGAGGGAATCAACTATCTTTTTAGTAATTACTCAGTTCCTTTGACTCACCAGAGTGAATTAGTAATGATTTTTCATCATCCTGAAATTCACCATGGAGTCCAAAGAAAGTAAGACCACACTGGCCCATGCACTTTCCTCTTTTTCCTCCCAGTGTGATTTGCCTACAAAAAGTTCAGAGAGCTTATTCCTGCCAGCGTCTACTCCAGGCAAAGATTTTTACTGATACTTACAACATTTCCTCCCCTATAGCAGCTGCAGGTCCAATGGCAGAGGTGGGAGAGTTTCATCGCACACAGTGCCACAAATTAGCACCAAACAGTAACCCCATTCCTGTCACTTAGGAACTCTTAAGAATTGTTTCAAGTCCATCTCTCTGTGATCCTTAATAGCTAAATACTGATACACCTTAAGAATTATTTACTGCGTTCCAAGCTTTGTCCCTCATTCTAAACATGGAAGACTGTTTCAGCCTGCTGGTACTCCCACAGTGTATTTTCCCTTTTGAGGTGTATCGATCAGAATTCAAAAGAGGCAGGCCAGTTACGCAGGTTTAATGACTTCTGTGTGAGATCTAAACTTGGCATCCAGAAAGGTTGATCACAAAGACCCTGTGCATAACCACTATACCTTACTTACTGCCTTTCCAAAGACTCCAGGGATGAATCAAGGAGGTTTGAACCAAATGAAAGTACCCCCCCAGGGTTGTTCTTTCCCCGTATCCTCAGGTGCCCACTAAAGTCCCTTCCTCCATGTATAAACAATTCCTGTTTCCATCCTCCAATTTTCATGACATTTTCAATATCATATTTTGTTTAGGGTGATAGGACAAAATTACTATACACCCTGTGGCTTTAAGCAGCTAAGCTTATTCCCCAAAGTTGGATGGGCTGAGAGTCCAAGAGCAAGTCACCTGAATTGCTGTGTTGTCTCTTTCCTGGCTGATAAGCAGCCACCTCACAATGTCTTCCCATGGCTGATAAAGAGACAAGCCCTCATTTCTCCTTCAAGGACACTGGCCCCATTCTCAAGTTCTCCTTGACAATCTCCTAATCATTTCTCAAGTCTTACCTTCAAATACCATCAAAATTGAGGGGAGGTTTTGAAGTATAAATTTGACGGTTTCCCAAATTAATAGTGCATTATATCAAACATTTTAAAATATCTGTTTTTTAATTTCAAAAGAGAAATATTTTGTATATATTATTCAGTGGCATCTTGCTTATTAGTCATTTCTTTAAAGAGGCTGCAGATGAGCAGAAGGCAAAACATACCAAAGGTACAGGTCTGGCTCCTGTGGCTTCACTCCCCCCTCAAACCCACAGTGGACATATGTCTGCCTGATTTGTGATTGATCAACAGTGACTTGGATGTGCTAGAGGTCAATGGTATCCACAGCTTGATCAGAACTCAGCCACAGAGAATCAGACATGATTAATATAGAATATGGGAATGCTCTTTAATTGCAACGAGTGAGAGATCAAAAGATACTAGACACTGGTAGAATTTGGAAGGAGAGTAGATGGTCACAAGGAGAAATATAGATGCTATTCTTGGGATAAAAAGAAGAGAGTGGAAATACCCTATTTCACAAATCTTTTCTTCAGTTTGATGATTATATTTTCAGAGAAGCTATTTCAAAGCAATGAAAAAAGCTATATCAAAACATGATAAAGAGAAAGGAGTTTGACCAAGAAATGGGATAAACTTGGACTCTGTCCTATCTCCCTTATGTGCTAGATAAGTGACTCTAACATGTGACCTAATATTCCTCATACTACTTTCTATTTTGTAAAAGGAAGACACTATCTGTTTTTAGGACTGTCCTAAAGATAAGTTGGCCAACAAACTAGCCACAAATCACATCTAGCTACTAAAATTTACATCAGTTAAGATCAAATAGCATTAAAAATCAATTTCCTAGTTAGACTATCACATGACAATTGCTCAGAGCTACATGTGGTTGGTGCCCATCATGTGGAACAAGGCAGGCAGAAAACAGGTCCCTCACCACAGAAAGTTTATTTAACAGTACTTTATTAAGGATTCAAGATAATCAGTAAAAAACAAAAGTTTCTTGCACATGTTAGGCACTTACAATGATAGCTAATTTTTTGCTGCATTACAACTAACTCCTAATGTAATTTTCATTCCCACTAGTATTGGGAATAGGAACATTCATCCTCCAGTTGAGGAAATAAAGATTTTTCAGAGGTTAAATAGTTATTCCAGCTTACAAAGATTATAAATGTATTCTCTTAGAAATGTCTTCAAAATTATGGAGAAAAAATGGGCCAGAAATTAGTTTCAAACATCCATTAGTCTGTCCACAAGCCTGGGCTGTTAAGTGCCTGGCAGTGTTTTTGTATAGTCTAAAACTAACAGAAAAACTCCAATTCAGGATAAAGGAAAAGGAGAACATTTTGAAGGTTTTGTACAGAAAAGAAAAGAACACAGTAGGAAAAAATAGTTATATGTAAAAGAAAATAAAAGATAAAGAAGATGGCCTCTAAATTCTATAATCTTGGATCATAAGATTCTGAAAGGTCTCGTATTATGTGTTCTATTCTGTTGGGGATAATTGGAAGGTAGAGTTATTTATTGCAAGAAATGGAGGTATTTTCTCTTTCTGTCTTTTCCAATCAATACCTGTCTTTATAAAGACACCTATGTTCTGAGGGGCATGCAGAAAGTAACAATTTGATCTTGAAAGCAAAGAAATAGGTTGGGAAGTGGGCCACATATTTTAGTGTAGGATCTTATCAATAGGATGAACTGTGCTCTTAAGAAGTTCTGTCTTTGTTCAAAATTGGTACTTCAGACTTTTTTTTCATTGTTGCCAAAAGAAAGAAACCAGAACATTCAAATAATAAGCACAATCACATCTTTTAACACATGCCTGGTATCAAAACAGAAACAACAAAAACAAGGCAAAAATGAAACAAAAAAATGTCTAGATGAATATATAGGAATTACAGTATTTTAACTGCATTTATGTTGTTTGAAAAGAGAAACTAGATTATACAACAACAGCAAACCTTAGTCTTTTAAGCCAGAAAAAAAAATTTTCCTACTCAAATAACAGCTACAGTAAGAAAAATGGGGCAATTTATTTTTCTTGATGACACTGTTCCAGAGAGTGACTAAGGAAAATAACATCTAAAACTTTTATGTTTCAAAGGCTAGAAAATAATTTTATGATACTTTAAAAATTAGTCCCTTTGTTTTTAAATAGCTGTTCATATTTGCATTTTTCCACTTTTAACTGCTACCTTTCTCACCCATATGAAGTAGAACTGATTTTTTCTTCATTAAGTCTGTCAACACTGCCAGACACATTTCCCAACATCCTTTGCAAGCCGTTCTCCTTCCTTGTTGAGATCGCCTTTCACACAGTCAAGCCCTGCACATGAAACACTGACTCCTTCATTTCCTACAGGTCTTAATATGCCAATTATTACTTTTATTCCTGTGTCTTTACATTTCTCTACTTTTATCTCTTTGATCATATTTGTTCATGTTTCTTTCATTCAAAAAAAACTTCTTGCTTTCAAACTGTACTCTGCTTACAAGTATAGTTCAGGCTCTGCAGCATCCTTCATTGTACAGTTTTGGAAAAATTATCTATAGTTGCTACCAGTTTATTCTGAAAGAGTTTTCTTCACAACACAATAAAGATGTCATATGTTTATATACATTTTGCATGTGACTATTTATTACTAATCTCTACAAGAATCCTACTCATTTGCCCCACAACACTCTATGGGCAAGAGTTAGCTTATAGCAGTTGTTTACAAACAATTAATGATAGGAAAACTTATTGTAGCTGGTGCAAACTGAGATTATTAGTGACATTTTTATGATGAAATCTAATGGCTGTATTTCTGTCTTTACTTTTTTGGGTTGGTCTGTTATACTTTCCACCATCAGTTAACCCATTTTCTTTAAAAATTATAACTCACTGATGTTCCAGTTCTAAAAATTCATTGTTCTTCTTTGATTTCAATCTTCTTCCTACTTTGTTTTTCACTCTGCACCCTTCAGGAGCATTTTCCTGGGGCTGATGATCTCCTCAGGATTAAGGTTTCTTTGCCATATATGCAGGAATGTCTCCCAAAATGTATGCTAGTCTAGACTCTTCCTTATGTTACAATTATTTTTGCCAAACTGTCTTCTCAGTATCATCCTGGTTTTAGTGTCTTAAAAGAAATTGGATCAAATTTGTATTTACCTTTTCCCAAAATTGCTTCTTATTTTATAACTCAAATCCTTTGGGTATATAACTATCAACCTGAAAAACAAAGGCCAATACCCTAGTTTTCTTATTATTTTCATCAGGTACATCAGTGTTCTTCTCTGCTACTTGTACTCTGTACTCTAAGGTATCTCTTAGGCCCATCTTCCCCTTCATCTAACCAGTTTTCTCACATGTATTCTTGTGTAAAAGAGAATCATTAGAAAATCCTCTCATCAAGTCCTTGTCTTCAAATTCCACCCAGCCAAAAACATTCTCCGTGCTCCAGCCAAACTGACCATTTTAGAAACAATGGTCTGACCATTTAACACTCCGACTTAAACCCCTTTAAAAACTCCCCACATTCTAAAACACAAGATAAGGTACAAGCATCTCAGGATGACTTGGCCCATTGCAAAAACTGACTCTTTTTGAGTGATAGCTTTTGTCTTTTTATCTCTACCTTTATGGCTGGCAGTATCAGTTTTCTACACACACACATTTTTTCTTGAATTAATGATTTTGATTAAGGAAAGTCAAGCAAATCTTAACTAATTCCTGTACAGCTTTGAAGTTTTCTCTCAGGCCTACCATCTTCCAGAAGGTCTCGGTGTCTCTGTCCAAACTAGATTACCACTGCTCTATGCTCATGTGATTCCCTATGACATTAAGTGGCATTCACAGCATTAATATCTGTTGTGTTAAAGTATATGCAGTATGGAAAAGCATATGGGTCATGCTATGTAAATAAGAAATAATTTTGGGGATGTTACATTTTTACACTGGCATACCTTAGAAAATCCTGAATAAGCTGTGGTTAGCATATTATAAATAAAAAACACAGCTTGAAGAAGTTATGTTACCTCTATGCTCACACAGATAAAGCACAATTCTTTTATCCTCTCTGGTTCTAATAGCTACAGGAGCTATTTTAGTAGGACGTGTTCAAAGAAAGCCTGTTTGACTCTAGAAAGAAATGAAGAAAATTGTAGGAAACTGCTTTCCCTAAGTATAGCAAACATTTGTCGAATAAATGAGTTTGCAGTTTATAATCTGTTCTCCACTGTAGCAAAGCCAGTGCTGTTCCATCTGACCTGAGAAGCTACCGGAGCTTGAATTATCCATGCAAGTCTGCCTGCTTGTCATGCAGACTAACCCAGGGAGAGCAGAGTTTGCCCACTGAAATGCAGAGAGGTCAAATTGGAAACTCAGCATAAGCCATTGTGCTTTTGGCAGATGGAACATCATGTGCTTGAACACCATGGCCTTAGGAGCCACTTGGGTGCAACTTGGGCACTAATATCAGGGAAACTGGCTTACAGCGCACATTCAGAGCTTATGGAGAGTCACAGAATGGTGAGCTTCTGTTTCTCACACTGGCTGCCCCATACAGCCAAGGGTTGGGGAGGCAGTGGGATGCCAAAGCTCAATTTGTGCAACACCACTTCTAGATTAAAAGGGTCCTGGACATCTCTTGAGGATAAGTGGCAAATACACCACATCACATCAGATGTGTCCACCTTTAACAGATGAAGAGATCTGTAACTCACCTCAGTCCAGGGTGATGTTTTTGATTAATGCCACATTTTTTTCTTGATTTCTGCATATTAGTTGTACTGGGGGCTTTTCTACTCTAAAACTTCTGTTTATGAAATTCTTCATTATATGTTGCTGGTGAAAGGCAGAACCTGCCTCCACCTCAGAAGCGTAACGAGCAGATGTGCACTTTCCTGGCCTAGCATGCATCTTCCCATTGAGAACACAACCTAGTTTCAGTTCATTAAATACACACAGCGGTCACTCAGTGGAAGAAAGGATCAAAATAGGCAGGAGCTGCAGAGGTGCATTCTTGGAATAGTGGTAATGGTGGCAACAAAGTCTGTACACTAAGACAACAGCCAAGATGACCTCAGGAGGATGTGTCCTGGGCCAGGGAGTCTTTGTGGGTGATAATACCAAGGCCTGCCACACTTACACCAGGTGCAATTTTTGCTAGGGTCCTAGGGATCTGGACTTCCTTTTTCATATCATTTTCTGATTCCCCAAACTCTTAGCAGTTGTGAAATTCCTTATCGGTCTTTCAGTTAAAGTCTTCACTCTACATATAAGAAAGTGTCTGTACTGCTATCAAATTCTTGGCTGATGAACTTCCTGATAAACTTTCTTGCTCATGGTAAAGCAGGGACAATTTTGTCCCTAGGAGACATATCATTAGGGTGCAAGTACACTTGATTGTCTGATTGGGAGGCAGGGCTACTGTCCACTGGTAAGTCAAAGCTTGTGATGCTGCTAAGCACCCTGCAGTGCAAAGGGAAGGCTCCACTGCAATGACTCATCTACCCTGAATTAGTCAGCTTTTCCATTGCTAGGGCAAAATATTTGACACTATGCAATTAAAAAAGGAAAAGTTGATGATTCTTAGGTTTTAGTCCATGGTAAAAAGGCCTGGTGGAGAATTGTGCTAATCTCATCACAAGTAAAAAGCAGAGCACAAGGAAAGCCAGAGAAGAAAGAGGCAGGGGCCAGACATAGTCTCCAATGTCATTCCCACCTAGGCCTCACCTGCCAATAGACCATTCAGCTGTGGAAAATGAGGTTAGTACTTTCAGTCCAGTCACTTCCCCAGGTATCTTTTATTCTAGTCAGGTTGACAGTTGATGTTGACCAGCACCAAACTCTAAAGTTCAACTGTACTAGGATTAATGTTAGGAACATTGTTAATGTGCATATACCTCAACACTAGGATGATGTTCTAAGGTTAGAGTTAGGGTTAGGATTAGGTTTAGGAATGCTGTTGGTTGATACTTGAGTATTATGTTTCCCTTTTTAGGATTAGTATTAAGGTTAGGGTTTCAATTAGGTTTAGATCAACTCTTGAAAACTGGGTTAGCATTAAATTAAGGCTCAGTGTTGCTGTGCATGTACCTGAGTAACAGGGTTTGCTTCCAAGGTTAGCACTAGGTGAAGGATTAGGTTTAGGTTTTGTGTTGGGGTACCTGAGTATTACAGTTTGATTTCTAGGACTAGGTTAGGGTTAGAGTTAGGACTAGGGTTATTGTTACAGTTATGATTCAAGTTAATATTGTTGGTGTCGATATAACAGAGTATCTTGGTTCACTTGTGAGGAAGGGGTTAGGGTGAAGAAGTAGATTAGGAATAGTGTTCATGCACATCTACCTGATTACTGGGGTTTGCTTTCTACAGTTATGTTTAGGGTTTGGGGTTAGGATTAGGATTAGGCATATTGTTAGAGTAGATATACTTGAGGTTTGAGTTCCACTCTCTATAATTAGTATTAATGTTAGGAATAGGATTAAGTTTGGGGCTAGAATTGGTATGTACTTATCTGAATACAGGGTTTCATTTCACTGGGATCGGGCTAGGGTTGGCATTAATGTTAGGGTTAGCATCCATAGGCATTCATCTGTCTATTGGGGTTTGCTTTTGTAAGGTTAGGTTGTTAGGGCAAGATTTAGAGATAATATTGATGTGCATACACCTGAATATTGTGGTCACTTAGAGTTAGAGTGCCAGGGCCTGCTGGCTACAAAGCAAGCTGGAGAAAAAATGGCCAGGATTAAGGAAAAATAATAATAATAAAAAATAAAGAGAGATAAATCATGGAGTCAGGAGGACCACAGCAAAGCACAGGCTGAAGCCTGAGGCTGAGGCTGAGGCTGAGGCTGAGGCTGAGGCACCAAGTTTATTCTCAGTGCTCCTTTTATAGCACTCTTACAGCAGTACTACATGCAAAGATTACAATCAAAGGTTACAATCAATTAGGTATAAAGCTTGATATCAGTCTGTTTAATGTCTCCCACCTTTTGTTGCCCACCTTTTGGTCTTAACTGCATCTTGTTTTGGGTCAGTATTTAGCAAAAAAAAAAAAAAAGAAAAAGAAATGTAAAACAACTGCTCTAATCAGAACTTGTTGCTGATGTGTTATCATCACAATGGCAGTTATAAGTCAGCTTTGCATATCACTCTCCAAACTATCTCAGGGAATTCTGAAAAGAAACTAGGTCCAGGGGCCGGGGAGTTAGCTCAGTGGTTCC